>SNQJ01S0057199.1:29478-66117 GCA_010110895.2 Picea sitchensis
GGGTGTAAAGTCTTCATGGGGTATAAACATGGTTGAAAGCAAGGACCTCTAAATCAGGAAGATAATCAGGCTCCAAAACCAACATGGTTGAAGAGCAAGATGTCATCCATGTACACTACTACAAATGATTTGGTGAATAGCCACAAGATTTCTTCCATCATCCTCATGAAGGTTGTGGGAGCATTTGTCAACCTGAAAGGCATGACCAGCCATTTGAAAAGGCCCTTCTTGGATTTGAAGGTAGTCTTCCACACATCAGGTGATTTGATTAGTACCTGGTGATACCCGAACTTCAAGTCGATCTTGCTGAAATATTTCACCCCTTTGAGTTGGTCCAGAAGGTCATCAATCTGTGGGATCGGGTACCTATTCTGGATGGTGATCTTGTTCAGTGCTCAATAGTCAATACATAGTCTCCAAGTCCCATCCTTCTTTTGCATCAACACGATCGGGCTCCCACAGAGTGATTAACTTGGCCGGAGGTGACCTTTCTACAGCAGCTCCTGAATCTGTCGTTTGATTTCGTCATTCCCCATAATAGAGCGTCGATATATCGATCCATTGGGAAGAAACACACCTGGGGTTAGATCGATGGGGTGCTTGACCTAATAGTGCAGAGGCACCCCTACGGGTGAGGTGAATATGTACTGATACTCCTCTACTACCTTGTCCATTCATTGTTGTCATGCGGAGGAGCCTTATCTGGAGGTCGTGGTCATAATCTTCTTCTTTCCCTGAGGGTGGATCATCAGGAAAACAAATTTCCTGGTTTTGGAAATGAGCTTACTACATTGTTTTGCAGTAACCAAAGAGATAGCGACAGGCGATGGTACCTCTGGTATCCTGTAAAACTTATTTCTCAAGGTAACAATAATAGCGTGAGGTCGGGACTCATACACATCATGTCGCTTCCACAAGTATGGTTGGCCTAATAATACATCACAAACATCAAGAGGATCAATGTCACATAATACCTCATCAGTGAAGGGATTGATGTTGTAGGGAAGGCGCCATTGTTGGCTGACGTGGAGATCTTGTACTTGGTGAAGCTACCTGATGGTGTACGACTATGGGTGTGTTGTGGTCGGCAAGCCCAACCGCTTTACAACCTCTTCTTAAATGGTGTTCTTTTGGCTTCCGTTGTTGACGATGAATTGGAGTGGGGAACCTTTTACCCACATCTAGGAGTGGAAGAGACACTCCTCCTCCTCTGGATATTCTGGTTCTTCCTTTTGGATATTCATGGTGTCAATGGTGGCATTGGGATCCGCATTGATAATATGCTTCCCTCTATCATTCCCCTTCTTAGGTTCTGATTCAGTGTCAGAGCATGCATCTGATTCAAAATCCCTCATCTTGGCCACCAGTGACTGTTTGGCTCGACACTCACTTGTGTTGTGAGTGGAGCTCTTATGGAACTCACACCACTTTACCATGTCCTTCTTCGGCTTCACATTGTTGTTCTATGCTTGTGGATTTGGCAGGTTGTCTTGAGCCACCATGCATTGGTGTTTTCCTTTGGTCTACGGTTTGGGGGCACCTTTCGCTTGCTTTTGATTCGCGGATCCAAAGTCTCGCTTCTTTTGTTTGAACTTTTGCTCAATCTTGGCAACATATCGGTATGTTGTACCAAGTGAGGAGATGTCGAGGAAATCCATTTCCTCTTGAATGTATCTATGTAGACAATTGAGGTACTTCAACACCAAAGTTTTCTCTGAATATTTGATACCCAACTTTGTGCACAGGGTATGGAATAGATTCGTCATCTCATGCACATCTTGATCCCTTTACTGTCACAGCGTAGTCCATTGTATGTACTTTTCCTCATAGCTCCCCATGGGATAATACTGTTCCTTGATGGCACCTCCAAAATAATTCCAAGTGGGTATGGCCGAGAAAAAGTAGGGTTCCTCCTCATACTTTTTCTCACAATAGGTTTCCCACCAGTCCTTGACATGGGGGGCGGCTTTGAGAAGTGAAAAAATAATCTTCTCTTGGTTAGAAAAGTCATGAACTCAGAAATATCCTTCTAATAGATTCAACCATCTATATATGGTGTCTGCATCTATTTGACCATCAAATATGGGAATGTTAAAGTTTACTTGTACCTTAAAAGGGGTTGTGCATCCAGAGTGGTTGTTGGATGTAGATGCGCTGCCAGTGGGCAATCGTTGAAGAATATGGGTGAAGTTATCCATAATCGCATTCCATTGTTTTTAAAGGGCTTCCTCGAGCAATATTTTGATAGGATCTCATGCTCCCTCATCTTTATTTGCATCCCCTATGGGCGGTCGTAGGGGTTTGCAAGGATGATCTTGCAAAGGTTCAACCAAATTGAGCCCTAACTCCTTATACCTCGACCTCGTTGGGGACATGCAAAGAAGGATCGAGAAAGAGCATATTGATTTGATACCACTGATATGGATTTATGCAGGAACGCAACCTAATACACAAATAACCATGAGAAAAAGATGTTGCAGAAATAACACTTCATTTCGTTAATATCAAAGAACTGAGATTTGTTTACAGACATAATAGAAATAAACTAGCTAGGGCGTTGGTAGCTTATCTCTGAGGAGATATTTGGAAGCTACGTGCCTCTGAAATCTGTGTTCCAATGAGGCTCAAAGGCCTATCTATTATTGAGAAACAATGGAAACCCTAAACACCCAAAAACCTAACCATAGGAGATGAAACACCAGAATATGGGCCCCATCGGGGTAAATTGGTACATCAATTTCTCGGGGTCGTAACTTTGTCATACTATCTTCGTTTGTCGCATATGATACATTGTTAGAAAGATCTATTTGAGGAATACAATTGTTGGAAGAAAAAATCAAGAAGATATTTTTCAAACAATATATGGCAAAAAAACGACCTTTAGGGCCTCAAAACGACTCCGGAAGTTCAGGACTCGAAAAACTGCCAAAAATAGTAAATTGTGCTACAATTAAGGAAATTGAAAAACTAAAAGAAATAATGGTGGGGGTCCAAGTGGAATAGGTGGGTGGCCACCAATATCCACCTAGATTATAGGTAGGGTGTCAACAACCTACAACTATGACTTCTTCTTCTCGTGGAGACGGCAGGTGATTGCTCTGGATGACTACCCTTACACAGGGATCCACTTAATAGGAGATCCTGACATGCCATTACCACCAGGGACCGCCTACGAAGACATAGGTATGACAAAATTTTTTAAATATTTAATTTTTTGTATTTTTGTATAGGAAAACAAAAATATTTTTGAATGATGTTAATTACTAATTAAACATGTATGTGACGCAAACATAGGTCCACGACGGTCAGACGAACTTTCACGACATTGTCGGAGGCACCGAGAAATTTGTCTCGTTTGACACAGAGGATTCTTATGGTTCAAGTGTAGGATCTGTCGGAGTCTATACAACAGCGGGCGGTAGGCGTGCCCCATGCTTGGGTACGACTCTTTCAACATCTCGTAAATGTCGTAGTTTGCTATCATAACACTCATTCAGTGCCACAGGCGTAGATTTCATGACTATTGTATGATCGGTTGTATATGTATCATGAGGATATTAGCCCCAATTTTGTACCACAAACATCATATTTTTTGAAATATATATAAAAACATGGTTCTTCAGCTTTACTTATGTTACAATGTGCACATTGGTAAGAATGTTTTATTTTCTTTATTTATGTGACAAATTCCAATCTAAAACAAAATTAGCATATGCATCAGATACATAATTAGAACTCCTAAGTAATAAAATCAAATTGTCGTTCCAAAAGTCGTACCCATAGGAATCGTCGAAGTAAACTAGGGTCACGCACACGGTAATTGTCATTCAACTGACATACTACTAACTAGGATTCCAGGAGAACCTCTAAAGAGTGAATACCATGCGAAATCAAATCGCTCAAAAGTTCTATAATGACGCTATATCCGGACACATTATTCATGGATGGCCCTAGACATACACCACCTAAAGACACCAGTAGAGCCTCGTGTGAGTAAACAACCCAAGTAGTGGAATCCAAGTTTTGTGTATGACGACTGACCCCATCTATGAATCCTAAGTAGACCGAAGACTCTGTTTAAATCTACCAACCACGGAAAAACTTGATAAGCAAGCTGAAGATAAAAATAAAGGGAAAATATATATACACTAAATTACATTAGTATACGAAGAGTTACGCCCAAGATTAGGGCTCAAGCGTAATATCTTTTCAAATAGATCCCATTCCTAGGCTCAGCCAAAATGTTCCCTTCATAATCTTATAATTCATAGGATCCTTTTTCTAGGACACATCGCACGATATAGGGATCGTGCCACATGGGTTTGAACTTTCCTGCCCCCAGTGTTTCTTTGGATTGATCATATAGAAGGACCAAGTTACCCTCAGAATACAACCAAGGACATACAGACTTATCATCTAGACTCTCTAGGTGTGCAAGGCGTCGTTCAAGATCGAAAGTGTTGGGTAGGAGTGAAACTCCATGGTGGAATACATGGACAAGAGACACTCGCGAAGAAAGAGGTCCAGGTCACTTTCAAGAACTTCAAGAAAGGATCAACAACAGTAAAGTGGTCGCACCCCAGGAGGTTGGGGCTAAAAAATTGAGTGGTTTTATAGAAAAGTCCACTCACTTGGCTATGCCCCGAAGAATCTTCTGGGTTGGACTTCATCTGAGAGCCTTCCACCTAGCACTCACAACAATCCTACAAGTGGAAATAATGTTGGATATGTGTTATATTCTTTGCACGATTAGAACTAGTGTCTACTTTTCACTGGACACGAAGGGGGCTAAGACAGGGGGGCTCCTTTTTTCCTTGCTTTTCATGTCCATTTTTGGGTGGTTTTTCGGCACATGGTTTTTCCTCGATGGTTTTATATTTCCAGTTAAGGAATTAGGGTTGTTGAATAATCCAGGTCATTGGATTAGGGATTTGGATGTTGTTGGCTCCTATATGTGTATTGTATTGTAAACAATGTATGGTGTGAATGAATATAGAAGATGTTGGTTTTCCCAGTTTGGGTTTCCAGGGGAAAAATCTCTGTGTAATGTGTGTATTTTCCATTGTATCTTTTTTGTTCTTTTATTCAAAAAAAAAANTTCATCTGAGAGCCTTCCACCTAGCACTCACAACAATCCTACAAGTGGAAATAATGTTGGATATGTGTTATATTCTTTGCACGATTAGAACTAGTGTCTACTTTTCACTGGACACGAAGGGGGCTAAGACAGGGGGGCTCCTTTTTTCCTTGCTTTTCATGTCCATTTTTGGGTGGTTTTTCGGCACATGGTTTTTCCTCGATGGTTTTATATTTCCAGTTAAGGAATTAGGGTTGTTGAATAATCCAGGTCATTGGATTAGGGATTTGGATGTTGTTGGCTCCTATATGTGTATTGTATTGTAAACAATGTATGGTGTGAATGAATATAGAAGATGTTGGTTTTCCCAGTTTGGGTTTCCAGGGGAAAAATCTCTGTGTAATGTGTGTATTTTCCATTGTATCTTTTTTGTTCTTTTATTCAAAAAAAAAATGCAGTAAATAATTGTACAAGGTTCAAATCTACATTTGGTATCAGAGAAATTATTGGCTTCAGGGGGATGCCTTTGTGGTCAGGAGTTTGGCTCGGGACTACGATAAGCCTTGTTACAATGGGAGATTTGTGGTATTGATTCTTCAAGTGAGGAGAAATGGCGAGCAATTCAAAAATAGAGATCAAGAAATTTAATGGGAAAAGTTTTGAGCTATGGAATCTCAAGATGGAAGATTTGTTGGTAGATAGAGATCAATGGGTCATGGTGGCTCTAGGTACTTCACCTATAGGAACATCAATAAATGACTAGAAAAAGTTGGATCGAAAGGAAAATAACACAATATGATTGTGTCTCTCAGATTCAGTATTACTAAATGTGTCAGGGGAAGCTACAACCAAGGAGTTATGGGATAAGTTGTGGAAATTGTATCGGTCTAAGTCCCTGGTAAATAAATTGTTCCTATGGAAAATGTTGTATAACATGAGGATGAGAGATTGAGACTTAGTGACAGAGCATCTGAATTCCTTCAATACTGTGGTAAGTCAATTGTTATCTGTTGATATTAAAATTTCAGATGAATATAAGTGTATCAGTTTAATGTTCTCTTTACTAGACTCCTCAGATAGTCTGGTTGTGGCTATAGGTAATAATACAACTACCTTGAGTTTTCATGATGTGGTCTCATCCTTGTTGTCAGAGGAGATGAGACGGAAGAACATGGAAGGACATAGAACACATGCATTATTTGTAAGAGGACGCTCCTAGGAAAGAAATAGATCTAAGTCCTCAAGTGGGAGATCTAATTCTAAGGGTAGATCTGAATCTCTCGGAAAGTTTTTAAAGGTATGCTAGAGATGTGGAAAAGAAGGG
Source organism: Picea sitchensis (assembly GCA_010110895.2). Classification (NCBI taxonomy): domain Eukaryota; kingdom Viridiplantae; phylum Streptophyta; class Pinopsida; order Pinales; family Pinaceae; genus Picea; species Picea sitchensis. The sequence continues at coordinate 35,880 of SNQJ01S0057199.1, forward strand.
CACTTCAAGAAGCAATGTAGATCCAAAAGAGTTCAGAAAGTGAATGGATCTAAAGGTGCTCCCTCTAAAGAAGAAAATACCTCGAAGGAAGAAGGAGGAGATGTGTACTTGGATTCTTCAAGAACACATGAAGATCATGAGGCATGACTGGTTGACTCAAGTGCATATTTTCATATGACTCCCTGTATTAGGTGGTTTTGTGAATATGAAAGGTATGATGGAGGTAATGTTTTCCTAGGTGATCACTCGACATCCAAAATCATAGGAAGAGAAAAATTCAAGTTGAGGCTCATAGATGGAAGGATTAGAACACTACCTCATGTTCTACATATCCTAGGATTGGCCAGAAATTGGATTTAAGCAAGAAAAATGGATGATGTAGGGGTAAAAATAGTATTTGAAAAGGAAACCTAAAGGATGGTTCGAGTAGAAATGGTGTTGTTGAAGGAATTTCGGATTGGAACTATCTATAATATGCAAGGAAATACTATTATTAATGGGTGTAATAGTTCCATTGTTATGTTGTGGCATCAAAGACTCGGGCATATAAGAAAGAAGAGATTTATACTTCAACACAGTAAAGGTATGGTTGAAGGTATATCTAACTGCTCCTTGGATTTTCATTTCTATGAACATTGTGTATATGGGAAGCAGAATTGGGTAAGATTCCCCTATGGTGCAACGAGGGCAGAAGGAATTTTATAGCTAGTGCACAGTGATATGTTTGGACCTGTGTTGGCTCCATCATTGGGAAAATCTATGTGCTATGTCTCTTTTACAAGTGAATTTTTGAGGAATACTTGGATATATCTCCTCAGGAAGAAATATGAAGTCTTTGACAAGTTTAAAGAGTTTAAGGATCTTGTTGAGAATCAAATAGAGAAAATAATTAAGGTGTTCAGGACAGATAATGGTGCAGAGTTCTAAGGGAATGAATTTGAAGAATTCTATAAGAAGTTTGTTATAGCAAGGCAGAAGACTACTCCATATACACCTCAACAGAATGGAGTTGCAGAAATGATGAACATGATGTTGATGGAAAAATAAAGGTGCATGCTTAGTGGTGTCAGGTTAGGGAAAGAATTATGGGCAGAGGTAGTGGGTATTGCATGCTACCTAGTCAATCAATCACCCTCATCATCACTAAATGACAAGACTCCATATGAGGTATGGACTGGTAAGAAACCCTCTCTCACACTCAAGGTATTTGGTTGTGAGGTCTATGTTCATGTTCCAAAGGAAAACAAGAGTAATATATATATATAAGAACGCTGAAAAGTGTATCTTTATTAGGTATAAATATGGTCTCAAAGGTTATAATCTTTGGAACCCAAAAACTAAGAAGGTTGTGTATAGCCGAGATGTGGTAATTAGAGAAATGAAGGATGTTGTCAAACACGAAGTCCTACTGAGTAAGGAACAACTTGAGAAAATATATTTTGAGCCAAAGGATGATGAGTTAGACTTTATAGAAGAACAAGAATCAAAGGAAGAAGATCCTCATACTCTAGTATTGAGGAGATTGGTGTAGAAAAAAAGGCTACCAGAAAGGTATACTCCACCTGATTTCTGTTCAAATTTTGTTTTGTCTATCACTGAAGATGATCCTAGAAATGTTAGGGAGGAAGTGGATTCATAGGATGGAAAACTCTAGAAAAAGTTCATGGTTGAAGAAATGGCAGCCTTGGACCAGAATGAGGCTTGGGATCTAGTGGAGTTGTCGACTGGAAGAAATCCCATTGGTAGCAAATGGGTATTTAAAAAGAAGTTGAATGCAGAAGGAAAAGTGGAGAAATAAAAAGCTTGGTTAGTAGAAAAGGGTTATTCCTAGGTTGATGGAATTGATTTTGGTGAGATTTTTTTTCTTGTTGCCAAGTTAACTTCTCCAACAAGGCAAGCAGTTCATCAAGATGCAGATTCAACAAACTATTTTCTCTCTCCCCCGGGCACTCAATGTAATGGAGACCATTGCTTCCAAAGGAGGGAGGATTGATCCAGGTGGATATCGGTGGCCACCCACCTTTTCCAACTCGCTCAAAATAGTTTTCTGGCAATTTTGGCAATTTACTATTTTTAGCAGTTTTTAACTTCTGGGGCCATTTTGAAAGCCTAAATGAAGGTTTTCTGGGATATTTTTTCTCAATGATAGCCAAAGTATTTGATTGATCCCCTAAAATTAATATCTTCTACGATACCTTTCCAACAAGCTATCATGTGCCCCAAACGAAGGTCGTATGCCAAAGTTACGCCCCTGTGAAGTTGATACACCAAACTACCCAAAATGGGGTCCACAAAACTGTTGGCTTTTCATCTTCTGGGGTTAGGGTTTTAGATTTTATTTATGATAAAAAGGTCGTTGGAGCCTCATTGTAAAAACATATTCTCACGGATGCGATTAACCCTCACATCTCTTCTCAGAGATAAGCTTCCACCATTCTAGCGAGTCTTTTTGCACTCTGTATTTTACAATCTTTGTATATTTTCTCTCATTAATAGAAAATTGTGTATTACTGTATATTTGTGTTTATGGTTGCATCTCTGATACATTTCTATTATAATATTGGGTATTTGATATATCTATGTACATTTATTTATTATATCTCCACTCTCATTTTGTGTCGAAAATAATCTGGATCAGTCGAAGATTTACAAGAGGACATGTGTTTAATCTTTTTGGAGGAGCAATCAGTTGGATGAGAAAAAGACAATATGTAGTGGCACTTTCAACTACAGAAGTTGATTACATGGTAGCTAATCATGCAATCAAGGGAGAAATATGGTTACAAATATTGTGTTCAGGTATTGGATTGGTACAACAAGTTGTAAGGATAGAGTGTGACAGTCAGAGTGTAATTTTTCTGGTGAAGAACCCAACTTATCATTCAAAGACAAAGAATATTCATGTTTAATATCACTTTATGAGAGACATGGTTGAAGAAAAAAAGGTGTTTCTGATGAAGGTGGATACTTTGAAGAATGTTTCATATTCATTAACAAAAAAATTTAGCACTGAGAAATTCTCTTGGTGTAGAGGATCTATGGGCATTGTTTCCTTGGATTGTTGACTATGTATCTCTATAACCCCCTGTATGCAAAGAAAACAATAAGTGGGAGAATGTTGGATGTTTTATATTCTTTACATGAGTAGAACTAGTGTCTACGTTGCACCAGGTGTGAAGGGGGGTAAGAGGGGGTGAAACCCCTCAAAAAAAAAATTCCCTCGGTTTTCGTGTCCATTTTTGGGTGGTTTTTCGACACACGGTTTTTTGTCGATAGTTTTTTATTTTTGGTTAAGGAATTAGGGTTGTTGACTAATCCAGGTCATTGGATTAGGGTTTGGGATGTCGTTGGATCCTATATGTGTATTGTATTGTAAACAATGTATGGTGTGAATGAATATAGAAAATGATGGTTTTCCTAGTTTGGTTTTCCAGGGGAGAAATCTCTATGTAATGTGTGTATTTGTCATTGTATCTTTTCTATTCTTTTACTGAAAATTTGTTTGCAGTAAATAATTATACAAGGCTGAAAACTACAAGTCATACAGTTCACCACAAGAAAAATTCAGTGCAACTCTCTCTGGCATCATCACAAGCAAGCATGAGGAGAAACAACAATGATGAAAAAACACAACTCGCATTCTTGGAGCTCTCCCCACTCTTAAACAATTGGTCTTCGAGCTACGTAGCAAGGTGTGTTATTTGAAATTGCATATTGAGATTTTAGAAAAAGGTTTTTGGCCCTTGGTTATGTAAGGAAGAGAATATTAAGGAAGAAAGGCAAAGTATGAACTGTGTGGAAGGCACATAAACCGAGAAGGGGTCAAAGTGGTTAAAGAAGAAGAAAATAAGGAGCGAAGTAAAGGAAAAGCTATTCGTTGGAAGAGAAAATCAAGTAAGATAAAGTATCAAAGAAGATGGATCGTGGACAACTCAACAAGCGAAAGAGGACATCAATGAGTGCTTTGGAGAACCTCTCAGAAAAGAAGGAAGGACGGGCTGGCGAAGCCATGAAAACGCGGGTCAAGTGGACCTAGGGTTTTGGATCTAGGATTTTGACACCTAGGCTTCGGTCTAAGGTTGTCTGAGAGTCATGTAATGTATAAATAAAGGTCTAGAAGACCAGGGAGGGTTCATTCATACTATGATTGTTGTTGTTCATTATTGATTATTGTTGAGAACAATATTGAGTCTGTATTCTGGATCTTCAGCTGAGTGTGAAGATCAACCCTGCATCTAGGTACGCAGGGAGGGAAGAGAGAAAGAGAAAGAGATCTGCATCTAAGTGCATAGATAGAACCATATGTTTTCATCTAATATATCAAGAAAAATAGTTATGTGGATGTAGCCATAGGGAGAGGGTGAACCATGTATACCTTCTTGTCTTTATGGTTGATGTTGTATTATTTGTTATCTGTTATATTGTTATTGCATTGTTGTGTTAGATCAGAGATACAACTTCGTGAAGAAAGCATACGAGTGGTAAAGAATATATATACTGTGTTGTATTTGGAATCACTTTACATTTCCTTTGGTTGTAGACACCTATGTCCTGCAATCCCCTATTGCTACTTTGGGTGAGACTGCATCTGCTTCACAGGTGTTTTCAAAAGGACCAGTAGTCAGGGCTTGTTGGTGTGTTGTTAGAGTTGAACCCTGGGTCTGCCCTTGTGCCAACAAATGGTTTCATTGCCGAGACCGAGATCTTTTTTAGGGAATGTCAAGGTGGTTTCCATCAAAGATGGAAATTCAAAAGTGGATAGAAGAACAAGAAAAGGACTTCGCTGAAGCTTAGAATAGGAATCCTAGTATTAGTACAGAAGACTGGTTGGGAAGGTACATCTTTACTGACATACACAAAATTTTCTATGGAGGAGTCCATAAGGAGTTATACAAGTGGTTATCCAGATTAGAAGATACCCAATTTGAGATCAGATCTAGACCACATGTGGTCTCGACAGCAACACTAATCAAGAAGGTCAAGAGAGTTGATAATGTTGGGTCTAGAGCAGTGGATCTCTGGTTTGATATCACTATTGAAGGGTACATTACCAAGTTTTCTATTGACAGAGTAAAATTGTATAGTCAAGAAGAGAGGGATTTCTTTAAGGGACCTAGAGAAAAGTTCCTACACTTTTTAAAGTTGAGGGTTAAGATGTTATTGCATGAGAAGAATATCCTGAAGATACAAAAATCAGTTGGATCTTGAAGCTAATGTTCAAGAATCCAGACAGCAACAGTGACACAGAGGCTGGACACACGTGCAGTGGGAAATCGTTCAGAGAGGTTCCTCTTGCAAACCTATTTAAGAAGAATTATGGAAACGAGGGATTCTACAGTGGAGAAGAAGCAGATCTATCAGAAGAAGAGTATTCAAAGTCGTCTAGAATAGAGGAAGTACAAATTGAGGAAGTACATACTTAGTCAAGAAACCAAGGAAGATCTATGGCAGATGGGATGAGGTTACCTATATTTAGAGGAGATGGTTCTAAAGATCCTGACCAACACTAGTTCTTATGCGAAGCTGTCTGGAGCATTAAGCAAGTCACTGACAAAGTTGTTAAGAGAACTCAGTTTAGTACTACCTTGAGGGATCGCACTCTAAACTGGTATATGAATTTTATTTCAGGACCTGGATAGCCTAAACCACTGAATTCTATCAAGACTACATTAAGTGCAGAAGTCAATGTATTACAGAATTGAAGGAAATCAAGCAGAAGGTCGTTGAACCTATATGGGAGTTTGATCAGAGATTTAAGACTCTGACAGGTTGTTTGAGTTTTTAGATCCAAGACGAACTGAATAAAGAATGGTTCATTGTTGCTCTCCTGCCACACATCAGAGTTCTTCTGATGCAACAGAAGGTCACTTCACAGGCTGAAGCACTGGAGATCATCATAAAACTAGAAGCAACCCCTATAGGAGAATCCAGTCCAGGTATGAGTCAAATTTTGAATCAATTAACCATTTTATATTTACAGGTCGAAGATATGAAGAAAGATAAAGGGAAGGAAAAAAGAGAAGATATATGGTGCATCAGATGTAAATCAGGGGGCCATGAAAAAGAACATTGTCCCCTATTTCATGAATACTTGGCCTCTGGAGCACCTAGTCCTTTGAATCCGGCTACTGTACCCTAGTGCGAGGTATGTAGAAATAGACATTGTCCTTGTGAATGTTATTATATGAAAAAATATGTCCAGACACATACCAATATTTATTGCACATTCTGTAATTCTGTGGAGTGTGATGAGAAGGATTGTAGGTCTTATTATCTCATGCATCAAATATCAATGGATACATATAGAATTCAAGGAGAAACACAGCAAGAATGAAATAATAAGCAGTTCAACTCCCCAGGAAGAGGAAACTTCAACCCTCATGGTGGATTCAGATGAATAAGACGAGGAGGAGTTATGGGTCAAGGTAGAGGTTAGATCATTTTCTATAATTGCACATAGCCAGGTCACTTGGCAAGGGATTGTCAAAACCCTTGTACTACTTGCAACTATTGTAATTCGTTTGATCATGTTATTGAAGATTGTCCAGTATTGTTAGCCAAACTTCAGGAGAGACAAGGAAGAAACCAACAAGTTCAATTGATATCAGCAGAACCTCGTGATGAGTACCCCAGAGTCATTGTTATTCCTGGAGGAGGAGTTGTTACAAGAGAATATAGAGTGACTCCATGAAAGACTGCAGAAGGATCAAGGATCAGAAGAGCTATAGAGAAGGCACAGTTGTTTGATCCAAGGAGGGAGAGGCATACTTTTGAGGAAGCAAAGAAAAAAATTGTACGAGAACAAGCTTCTTCATCTAAGGCACAACCAGAAGTAAGGGAATGTGAAATTCCACCAGCATTCGATCAATCTACTTTATATAGACAAGGAAAAGAGTTAAGCAAGATCATGGACTTCTTATATATATGTATCGATTTGATTAAAGATGAAAAAAATGTACATGAACTACAACACCTAGTAATAAAGCATGAAATTGGGAGAATAGAAACTATGTTGAGTAGAGCTATGAATCAAGTATCAAGGAAAAGAAGCATAAACAAGTAATTACACCTTAGTGCTCATATTGGAGACTACGACGTGGACTATGTGGTCCTCGACTTGGGATCAGAGGTAAATGTTATGACAAAGCAGACTTGGGCACTGATGGGAAATCCTAGATTTATTTACTCTCCTATTAGGCTCAGAATGGCTAATCAACAGGTGGTAACCCCCTTTGGAAGACTATAGAATGTCCCTGTAGACATCGACAGGGTAAGGACATTTGCAGATTTCGAAGTGATTGAAATTGTTGATGATAGTTGTCCCTATCCTGGACTGTTAGGAATTGATTGGGATTTCAACAATTTGAATGTTGTTGACCTAAAGAAGAGAAGAATGGCATTTGAGGGTAATGACCTTAAATTCATTGCACCTCTGGACCTAGATGAATGTCATAGAAACACAGAACCTGTCAGGAAAGAAGACCGCGCATATGATCTAGAGAACATCTACAAACTTATAGCAAGACAACATGATTACATTAATCCTACAGCAGATGGAAATCTCAGCTAAGCGAAGTGAAAGTGCATGTTCATCACATTCAGAGGAAGCATTGGAAAACTGGTAGAATAGGATGTACGAAGTCTCTACATGGAGATGTGCCGGATTAACCAGAGAAGTTCATTGGATTGGCACATAAGTAAGTAATATTCCAACATTTTATGTTCTGAATCATTTAGATACATTTCTATTTGAATTTGATAAAATTGTACCAGTACAACAAAGGATGTTGGCACTAGATGAAGCCTTGAAAGCCACACCAGCTAGATGGTGTGGAGCACACAAGAAGAACATAGCAGAGTGGGCACAATGTCACACCTTGATGACAGTGTGCTTTTCAAACCAAGCAGAAGGATGTGAAGCTCGATACACAGGTTGGAGTTTCCCTAAAGACCATGTGTGAAGTTATAAGGGGACCTGGAGCAACATTCCTAAAGAAGAGTGGGTGCATAAGTTCATTAACACCTTGGATACTATGCCTATCAACTGGTATCTTCAAGAATAACTACGCCTCATGACTACAGACTGGTATGGAATGACTCAAAACTTTATAGCTACATTTTTATTTTAAATTCAGTACTATACAGTAGATCATGCTTTACAAGTTATAAGACAGAAGGCCTTTGAGGAGGCACCTAACCTCCCTTTTGAGCAATAAGAGGATGAATGGACTACACCTCTTCAAATATTACAGGGTTGTTATAATATTAATTCTGATAAGGATGATGATCCTAGGGATGTAAACATAGCAGAAAATGAAGGTCACTGAGACATAGAAGGGCCTGGGATGGAATTACCTTTTGTTGGGTAGCCCATTAATATTAAGAAGGTTAATATTGGAAAATAGAAAACACCTAAATTATAAAACGTTGGAGACTATTGGGATGATGCTACTATTGATAAGTTGACAGAGTTATTACATGAATATCAGGACTGGTTTCCAACCAAGTTCATAGACATGAAGGGAATTAAAGGACCCATGGGGGAAATGAAGATCCCTATGAGACCATATGCAAGACCCATCAAGCAGAGACCATACAGACTGAATCCAAAATATAAGCGGAAAGTTAAGATTGAATAGGATAGAATGATGGAAGCAAGAATCATAGAACCTGTTGAAGAATCTGAATGGATCAACCCTATGGTGGTCCAAGATAAGAAGATAGGAGAAATCAGAATTTGTGTAGATCTAAGGAAACTGAATGATGCATGCCTACATGACCCATTTCCTACACCCTTTATTGATGAAGTTCTAGATAATGTAGGAGGACAAGAGGTCTACTCATTCACAGATGGATTTTTAGGTTATCATCAGATCAGAATTGCTAAGGAAGATTGACATAAGACCACATTTGCAACCGAATGGGGTTCTTTTCAGTATATTGTGATGCCTTTTGGCTTGAAGAATGCACTAGCCATCTTTTCTAGGGTGGTGGTCGAATCATTTAAGGACTTTCTACACAAGTTCTTGGAAGCATATTTTGATGATTAGACTGTATTTAGCCTACTGAAAGACCACATTGAATGTTTGAGATTGATGTTAGATAAGTGCAGGAAATGTCAGATTGCCTTGAATTTAAAAAATATGTATTTTCTTTTCACCCTTTGGAGTGCTTCTAGGGAATAATGTGTGTAAGTAGGGATTGTTGGTGGATCCTGCCAAGATTGTCATCATTGTTGATCTACCTCCTCCCACTTCGGTTAGACAGTTGCACACTGCATTGGGGAACGTAGGATACTATAGGAAGTTTATCAAGGGGTATGCACAGATAACAACACCCATGGAGAAGCTCTTAAAAAAAGATAGCAAGTTCCAATGGACAGAAGAATGCCAGTAGAGTTTAGACACACTGAAGCAGAAAATGGTTATTGTGTCTATCTTGGTTTTTCCAAATTGGAGTAAGGAATTCAATGTTCATGTCGATGCTTCGTCCATTGCATTAGGAGAAATTTTAGCACATCTGGGTGCAAGAGACATTGACCACGATATAGCCTTTGCTAGCAGGAAGCTTTCTACAGTTGAAAGGAATTATACTACCACTGAAAGAGAAGACTTGGCTATGGTATATGCGCTATAGAAATTTAGACACTATTTGATGGGAGGACATTTTAAGATGTTCATTGATCACTCTGCATTGAAGTACTGAGTCAACAAGCTAGTATTGGAGGGAAGAATATGTAGGTGGCTACTACTATTCCAGGAATATGACTTTGAGATTGTGGTCAAGCCAAGAAAAATGAACAAAGGACCTGATCACTTATCCAGGTTGGAACATGGAGAGGAACCTACCAGTTTGTGTTGGACACACCTACCACACTTAGAGGTGGGGTGAATGAGTGTGGGGATATTTTTCCCAAAACTTCCCTCTTACACAAAAACTCCTTAGTTAATATTTGGCATTTTCTCTTTACTCATTGTTGTCATTTATAATTAGTTAGATGTGAATACATATCCAGCAACATATATCAACAACATATCATCAACAAATCATCTCCACAAGGAACACAAAGAACACAAGATGTATGTACAATTTTTCTTTTTTATTATGGACTGCAATCCAGGGGTTTTAGCAACAATGAATAGAGTACAACTCTACAGAGCACCAACTCCTATATGAAAGACTCATCTTACACATTCTCAGCACCAAGCGGAGATGAGGCAACAATCTCAACAAATCAATCTGTCAACATAAAACAGTGCATCCAACCATGCACCCGGTGACGTACCAAACAACATGCAATCAACATGTACCAAAAACAAGTGCATCCAACAATGTACCAAGTATATATAATCATGTCAACTACTCATCAATGACTCATCAATATGTACCAACATCATCAATATACATGTATGTTATGGCTACCAAGCCCCTTGTCTCAGCCATGACTAGTTTTGGATTAGTCCAACAACCCAACTTGAAATAATCATAAATTTGTACCTATAATGAATAGAGATCTGAAACTGATGCACAATTTTCTTCAGTATTGTTTTATGCAATTCCTCAGGGTGGAACTACTTGGAACCTCGAGGAAAAGAGTTATAGAAAAATGGCATGCAACTTGTTGAATTTTGGATTATTCTAGAGAGCGACCTTGTAGAAGCGTGCCCACAAAATATTAGTTGAATTGGTATGAAATTGTTACAAAATACTATAGGCCAAGTAACCTAACCAACACATTTAGTCTCACTAAATTTGGATGCATTATGATAAGTTATGATGTTTTTACCGAAAACACATGTTTTAAACTAGTTTAAGGACTAACCACAAGCCCTAATATTTTCCAGTGTAACTCCCAAATACAACGACCCCACAGATGAATTTAAAAAATATACTTGGGTATGTTTTCTCAATGGAATATCAATTTCACGGTCTGGGAATCATTATAGAAAAGAAGTTATAGCAAAAATGGTGAGATGACACAGTAAATAATACAGAAAGCATCATCAAATAATTTACCCTCCCTTCAATTTCGGCCCTCTTTTTCTTCACCTTCCTTAGAAATTAGGCTTAGACATCCTTTGTTACCTCGGTCCTGTATATCTTCAAAAGCCATACTCAAGTGTTCAACACCAAAATGTTCAAAGCTCTCACAAGAATCTCTCCATCAATGCTCCAAAACATATTCTCTGGCTCCATTGATCCGCCAAAAGGATGATATACTAGAGTCCATTGCTATATTATTTATACTTTTCATCCTCTAGGTCACTTGGCTTACATTTATAGGTCACTTAACTATTTTCCTTATTTTAGGGTTAACCACTTTTATAAATAATTAGAAATTTCTCAATATTTTATCATTTAAATATTCCTTCTTGATTTTCTCATCTTACTTTATCATTTCTTGATTTTTCACTTCTCTTTATTATTTAAGTAATCCCACCCCTTGACTTTGTCACCTTACTTTATCATTTTAAATATTTCTTTTTTTGGGTCCATAACCTATTTTCCTTATTTTTAGGGGTTAAGTACTTTCCATAAATATTCCTTCTTGATGTTTGTCACCTTATATCATTTCTTGATTTTTGTCACTTCTCTTTTATTATTTAATAATCCACCTTGACTTTGTCCTTTACTTTATCATTTAAACAATGGTTTCTTCTTTTAGGTCATTTTGAATTCTTTGACCTTGGGGGTCTCAAGCCTTCATGTGGGGGTCATTCATCTTCGTGGAGCCATAACTCTCAAACCATGAGGGAGTTATGTGACATTCCACATACCACCAGTGAAATGACAAGCACTATCCATCTAGGATAGTTCACCAACAATTTCCTTGATCTCCATTTCGTTGTTCCACCTTACAAGCATGGGTCCTCCAACCATTCTTCTAGGATAACTCAATCCACAATGTGTGTCTTCCCGTGAGGGCTTTCACCATAAGGGTACCTTTGGAGTTCATCCATTTGTGAACTTTATCAATCATGATAAGACAATAATGAGAGCATGGGTCCTCCAACCATTCTTCTAGGATAACTCAATCCATAAAGTGTCTTCCACGTGAGGGCTTCACCATAAGGGGACCACTTTGGATTTCATCCTTTTGTGCATATATCAATCATGATAAGACAATAATGATTCATCTATACATTTTCCAACAATGCATCATATACCAATGGAAACCACATTGATCCATCTTCATCATGTATCAATGACAACTCATTCGATCCATCTTCATCTATGCATTCTCATCAAGGATGATCCATCTTCATCTATGCATTCTCATCAAGGAAAATACATATTATATTACATCAATCATCAATCAATCACTTGACATCAATCAATGACATCAATCAATCAAACCATTGGCATCAATGACAACATGATCCAACAATTTGGAGGATACATTGCCAGATGCACAGTTGTTGGCCATCAGAAAAGTCGATGATCACCTCCCCGAGATAGTTCAATTCTTTTCCACAAGAATGGCACCTCACGAATACATAATCATTCATAAGAAACAGTTGGTAGTCCGCGCATCCGACTTTCAACTTATAGTTGGACAATTGTATAAGATGGGACCAGATGAGATCTTGAGGAGATGCATTATGGAGGCAAAAAGACCATTGATTCTTGCAGAAACACATGAAGGCATCGCAGGAGGACACTATGCAAGGAAAGAAACAACGCAGAAGGTTCTCAGAGTTGGCCTCTGGTGGCCTACTTTACACAAGGATGCTAAGGACTATTACAGAGCCTATGATGTATGTCAAAGAGTAGGAAAGCCTTCCAGAAGGGATGAGATGCCTTTAGCATCGGAATTAACATTACAGGTATTTTGGAAATGGGATACTAATTTTGTGGGACCTATTAACCCACCAGGAAGGCACACAAGAGCTCGATACATCATCACTGCTACAAAGAATTTGACAAGATGGGAAGAAGCAAGAGTAGTTAAGGATTGTAGTGCATCCACAACTACGCAGTTCATCTTTGTGGATATTATAACCAGATTTGGATGTCCGAAGATTCTCATGAGTGATCAAGGCACATACTTTGTCAAAAAAACTATTGAATCCTTGATTCAGGAATTTGAAGTTCACCATCAGAAGAGAACTCCATACCACCCACATGAGAATGGTGTAGTCGAAGATTTCAATAAGATCTTGGAGACAATGTTGACCAAGATTTGCAGTGTTAACAGAGATGATTCGGATCTGAGAATTCCGACAGTGTTATGGGATTATCAAACTACTTGCAAGAAGTTAACAACACAGATTCTATTTAAGTTAGTTTATGTCTTGGAAGAAGTGGTACCTATGGAATACTTGGTTCCTAGTTTAAGAATCTCAACATTTACAGGTATGGATGACATAGGTGTTGTTCAATACAGACTCGCATAGTTATTGGAACTGGAGGAAGATAGGTTCATTGCAGGATTTCATCAGCAAGTACAAAAAGAAAGAGAAAAGGCTTATCATGACAGACATATAAAAAAGAAAGCATTCAAGCAAGGAGATTTGGTATTGCTATATAATAACAAGTTCATGAAGCATCCAGGGAAGTTCAGGACACATTGGCTTGGGCAATTGGAGGTTGCCTATGTTAGAGAAGGAGGAGCTGCATAGTTGAAGACCCTTAATGGAGCTTGGAAAGAAGGTTTGGTAAATGGGAGCGGGTTGAAATTGTATTATGACAACCAACTGCCTCGCAACTCTCAATAAAATCAAAGGAGAAAGGGTCTAGGTACCAGGTGCAGTTGAAACTGGGTACCAGACACAGAAAATACAGTCTGCACACGATAGGAAGGGACAGAGAAGAAAGTACAGGCTGCTCCACACAGTCTGAAGTTGAAGTAAAACAAAAGGTTCAATCTTGTAGTGACTCGAGACGAGTCACATGTGAGTGTTGGGGGCCTTTTGGCCCTTGGTTATGTAAGGAAGCGAAGATTAAGGAAGAAAGGTGAAGTACAAATTGTGAGGAAGGCACATAAATCGAGAAGGGGTCAAAGTGGTTAAAGAATCAGAAAAGAAGGAGCGAAGTAAGAGAAAAGCTAGTCGTTGGAAGAGAAGATCAAGGAAGATAAAGAAGCAAAGAAGATGGATCGTGGAAAACTCAGCAAGTGGAAGAGAACATCAACGAGTGCTTTGAAGCACCTCACAGAAAAGAAGGAAGGAAAGGCTGGCGAAGCCCTGAAAATGCGGCTCAAGTGGACCTAGGGTTTTGGATCTAGGGTTTTGACACCTAGGCTTCGGTCTAAGGTTGTATGAGAGTCATGTAATGTATAAATAAAGGTCTCGAAGACCATGGAGGGTTCCTTCATACTATGATTGTTGTTGTTCATTATTGATTATTGTTGAGAACAATATTGAGTCTATATTCTGGATCTTTAGTTGGGTACGAAGATCAACCCTGCAGTTGGGTGCGCAGGGAGGGAAGAGAGAAAGAGAAAGAGATCTGCAGCTAAGTGCATAGATAGAACTATATTTTTTCATCTAATATATTAAGAAACACAGTTCTTTGGATGTAGCCCTAGGGAAAGGGTGAACCACGTATATCTTTGTGTCTTTACGGTTGATGTTGCTTTATTTGTTATCTGTTATATTGTTATTGCATTGTTGTGTTAGATCAGAGATATAACTTTGCGAAGCAAGCATAAGAGTGGTAAAGAATATCTAGATTGTGTTGTATTTGGAATCACTTTGCATTTCCTCTGGTTGTAGACACCTGTGTCCTGCAACCCCCTATTGCTACTTTGGGTGAGACTGCATGTGCTTCGTCGGTGTTGCCGAAAGGGCCAGTAGTTAGGGCTTGTTGGTGTGTTGTTAGATTTGAACCTTGGGTCTGCCCCTGTGCCAACAAACGCATACCCACAACCATGCCTTACAGCTACACTCGTGAAGCTACATTTTCTCATGTGATGGAGGAGGCAAGGGCACCCATCCTACTCTCGTATGTAAAGAATTGGCGCCAGGCATGAAATTCATATGGGTTTTCTTTTGTTTTGGTCTTGGAATTTTGAATTTTGTATATGGTTAATGTTCCTCACTGTCCTCAGTTTTAATTTCAATGGATAGAGTATGGATCTAGTCATTTTGTATATGTCTGATGTCAAATGTTGTCAATAGGCATTGTCTTTGTCGAAGTCTTATAGTTAGCATAATTGTGAACATGTAACTTGAGTGGAGTCGGTTTCCAACAATAGCAACTCACACTCCACAGAACAACTATTTTTATTTCAGTTTCCAAAGTTTTTATACAAATCTTACTTTAAAAACAAATTAGCTACAATCACTAAATTGCAACTCCAAGACATTCCCAAATTGAAAGCGAAATTTAGTTACACCCACTAAATTGCAATTTAATTTACAAATGTTAAAACTATCCTTCTCAAACACTAAGATAAATAGGCATAGTGACATGTGTAGGCATTAGCTTACACAACTTCCAACTAAAAGAATAATTTAATGATTTCAACATTTTAGCATGTGGACTATCCCCAATGGATATATAGTGCAGTAATTTAAATATTATACTCTTTGAACTTTTCAGGATTATTGCTATCTAGAAATTTGTTAAACATTCAAAAGAATTCATGAAATGAAATTGTATATATCAATTGTATTGTACAAATTAAGTAGATGATGGGCTTTTGAGGGTGTTGGATTTATTTATGTATTCAAAACTACTATTTAAACAATGGTATTTTTTTAACCTTTTCTGATCAGTTTATCTAGAAATTAGTCAAAAATTCAAAAGAATGGATGAAATTGTCTATATCAATTATTGAGATTGCCATGGAGTACGGGTTTTTCAAGGTGTTGGATCTACCTATGTATTCAAAACTGCAATTTAGATAATGAAAAATTGTGATTTCACCAATAATTGAATTGTCAGATTCCCGTCTATATATTTAAAAATACAATTTAAATAATAAAAATTTGTAACTTCACCAATAATTAAATTGTCAGATTCTCATGATAATTGCAAAAAACAAAAAAATCTTAAAACGACCATGATGCAACAGCTTTCTATCATTACCAGATTCCCATGATAATTGCTCTTACACGCCAAGCATTCTAAAACTTTTGAATAATTGCTGCCAAGCATTCCAAAACTTTTGGATAATTGCTACCAAGCATTTGTATCCAGAACTTTTGAATGACATGCCTATGAAGCTTTCTGTCATTACTAGAATCCGATGATAATTGCCAGAAAAAAAATCCAAAAATGAATAACCTGTCTGAAGCTTTTTGTCATTGCTAGATTCCCATGTAATGGCCCAAAAAAATCCAAAAAATTTAAACACCCTAAACATTTGTATTAAAATCATTTAGATGACTTGCTGCAGCAGCTTTGTGTAATTGCCAAATTCGCTTGATAACTGCCCAAAAAGTCCAAAAAAATCTAAACACGCCACGCATTTGTATCAAAAACGTTTGGATGGCGTGCAACTGCAGCTTTGATGCCCATGGCGTATTGTGCCCTAGAGACGTGCAATTATCCATTCCTGTAGAGTTACAGATTAAGCCATTAATGATCCATGTGGCCATGTATGTAAAGACCTATTATCTCTGTGTACTGCCTATAGACTTTCTGTACTACTCCAAATGCAGTACAATTAAATTGTATCCATTGTTACGTTTCACGAACCTCATCTCGACACCTCGAACTCTATATACACAGTTATTCAACCATTAAGGCGACATTCATTTGAAGCTCGGCACTCTAATTCGGTTCTGTTATCGACAGAACAAAGTGGTTGCTGCTAGCCCGGGCAACCACATTATTGAGTGCAGCGTTGACGGTAATCAAAATTCCCCACGAAATATCTATCTATTGGGACATGCTATGTATATCGTTAACTCTGCACTCTATAATATGTTTGCCAATGGCTCCATCTCATATATATTCCTCTCCTTCCGGTACAGGATTGTATTGAACAGATTAGGGATTTGGTTCTCCGTCTTAAACTCTCGCAATGCCTTTTAATGTCTGCATGGTATTTCAGGCGTAAAGGTTTGTTGGGCATTTTAAATAGATGGAGATGGTGTTCCTTTCGTCATGATATGTATTGGTTTCTGAAACTGTATTGATAAAAGGTTTTGCTGGTTAGTCCAGGAAGGAGTTGAAAAGATTAGATTGGGAGTGTGCTAACTGGGGAGCAATTTTTTTTCTCGAGTTTTCAGTAGGTTTTTCAGCTGTTCGTTTTTAAATTTTTGGTCAATCTAGAATTCTGATGGATTTTCTGAGCATCTGATGGATTTTCTGAGCATCTGGGTTGGTTTAAAATGGGGCAAAACCGTTGAGTAAATTTCTGAAATGCATGGAACTTTGATCCATGGGAAACTCATACTACCCCTGAAAATCTAGCTCGATTCAGGCCCATTTTTTTGCCTGAAAAAACAGGTCTGTGCTTACTCCAATTAGATTGGAAGGGCAGGTGTACATTTTTGGAAAAAAGAAAGAAAAGAGGGCCAGACACCAATGATATAGAAAAAGAAAGCCCCAATACCAGGTAAGATAAAAAGCTGAAAGAATATTAATTAAGAAGATGAAAGGATTGTTGTAGGGAGTTTGAGTGGGTTTAATAGTCAAGAACATGTATGCATTTTTTTATCAGAGGTAAGTTTTCTTTCACAAAGGTATCAAGTTCAAATCCCAAATCTAGAAAGGGTAGAGTATGTACACCTCAAATTCCAAATTCAGAAGAGGTAGAGTCTTTCAACCTCAATCAAATTGCTCAACTTGCTTTTTGCATTTCTTTTTAAAAGATATCGAATTCAAGTCCCAAATCCAAAAGGAATAGAATATGTACACCTCAAAATTCCAAATTCAAAAGGGGTAGAGTCTATACACTTCAATCAAATTACTAAAATTGCATTTTGCATTTAACCATTATAAATGAAAATTTCTAAATATATTTTCCTTAGTCATTCCAAATCCTTTCAACTCCTTCTAATGTTTTTCTCTTTTGCTCTACTCCTATTATCATTTGAATGTTTTTCTTTTTTTCTCTCTTATTATCATATGAATGTTTTTGTATAGGAAAAAAATATTTTAACTCCTTTTAAATCATAGTTAATAGTTTTATATGTGAGATCATTTTGTGAGATTTCTTTGTTTCATAAGTCTTAATCAAATGTTACTGCACTTTTGTTTGAAGTTTATATTTTATGATTTCATTTTTTAATAAATAGTTAAATTGCATCATATAAATCATAGTTAATAGTTTTATATGTAAAATCATTTTATGTGTAGATTTTTTTATTTTATAAGTCTTAATCAAATGTTATGACACTTTTGTTTGAAGTTTATATTTTATGATTTCATTTTTAATAAATAGTTAGATTGTATCATAAGATATATGTTTGATTTTTTTTTAATTAATAATTATAATTTATTAATAAAAATAATATTTTTTTTTTATTTTTTAATTATTTTTTATTAATAAAAAATAATAAAATATTAAATTTATTATCTCAAACATGATTATATTAATAAAAAAATTAATATTATAAAATTACAAATTATTAATTTTAATTATTTAAATATTAAATTATAATAATTATATATAACATTTCTCTAAAATAGATTATAATAATTATATATAACATTTCTCTAAAATAAAAATTTGTTGATTGTGAAACATCATCAACCTAGAATGGTTGACCACTGTGCATCATAATTCAAATTCTTAAAATTTTAACCTTTAATTTAATTAAATTAAAATTATAAAACAGTAAAATGTAACCTTCAACTTTTACATTTTGACTTTGATCAAATACAAAATGCTTAAAACTTACATTGAAATTAGCATATCATATATTAGATATGTATATGTATTAGACTTCTAAGATTTAATATTATATTTATCTTTAAACTTAAATTAACGTTATAATAACATATCATATTGAATATATTAGATATTTATATGTTTTAGAATTTCAAATTTAATATTATATGAAATATATATTAAATATTTATATGTTTTAGAATTTTAAAATTCAATATCATATTTAACTTGAATACAACCTCCCCACATATATAAATATAAAAAAATTATTATTTCCAAACATCCATGGAGAATAATTCGAGGATAATTCGAAGATAGTTATATCTTATATATGAAGTAATATTAAGAAAGGGTATAAATTAATGTTCGTGATGATGCCTTGAGTTAAATTTATATATTAAGATCCTTCATTATGAAGTTGGATACTAGTTTCACGAATAAAAAAAATTTCCTAATGACCCCTTGGAATGACCTTCTCATCTCTTTATATACAAAATTTTGTAGACAAGAATCATTTTACAGATGAGACATAAAGCTATCTGACAGGAATCAAATTTACTTTTGGAGATTTGGCGGAGTGATCATGCAAGGACCTTCGACCAAACGTCAAATCTTATTTTTATAGTACCAAAGAATCTTAGAAATGCGGGTCAAACCACACCAAAAGCTAGATAAGTGCTCTAGGTTTCTAAGATGCTTTTTATTAGAATTTACACTGTGGAGATTTATGACGACAAATCCACGGAAACCGACTGACACCACTGTTGGCTAGTAAGCCTGAAATCATTCAGCCTACTTTAGTCATTCTCAATATGAGTAAGGAATCTTTCTTCATAGTTGAGTGTGTCCCACATTTTGTTGTAGATTTTCTTGATTATAAACGGTCGGCCATTTAATATTTGTACACTAGTTTTGGTCCTAGTCACCCATTGAAGATGATTAAAAATAAAATGACAAAGTATTTCTCCATCGGTTGGTCTATTCTGCATAAGGCCATGTACCTGCTGTAGTGGAGAAAAAATATTGCATAGAGAAGATAGAATTGCGAGGTCTACTGCACTTTTGTTAAGACCAAAATCCTTCCACCAATCTGCAAGCCAATCTAGAGGCCTTCCTGCTGTAACTGTATTGACATTGCCGAATTTAATGATCGTGGAGAAATTTTTTTGCTGTAAAAATTCCCACCATAACTTTTTGTAATGAGAGTAGTCGTAGTCACTGTTTGGGAAATATACAGATGGATTTCTTTCTGGCCAATGGCAAAGTAACCGAGGTCTTTGTATACAAAAGTATTGTTGGTTAAAACTCGATTGTTCCTGATATCCCAAATAAGATCAATGTCATGGAAATTACTTGTAAGGGCATCTTGTGCTTCAATCGCCTTTTGAGAAGCTCAAGAAATTATAGGTACAATGACATTAGAGGCTTGTCTGTTACGTATTTCTGGGACTAGGTTTGAACAATAAAATTGGTTTACTGGAAACAATGCTTTTGTACTTCTGAGTTCCCAATGAGGTTTCCAGTTTGATGAGTATTGTTCCCAACTCAATGTATCTGGAATAGTTGCTAAGACTTCAGCTCCATTCCTTAATTGGACAAAGATTATCATACAAGATTGTTGGAGATGTTCTCTGCTCAAAAAATATGGAATACAATTTGTAGTCCCCTTGATATGTTCAATGGAGAAATCAAAATTGGAAAACAAAGCTTGCCATCTAGCGAACTTTGTATCACTAAGAGTTCTTATCTCCTTATTAAGAACTTTTTTTCATGGTAGCTGCATCAGTTATGAGTAGAAATTTCTTATGAATAAGAAACATCTCAAATTTTTGAATAAATTTGAGTGTTGCTTTTATTTCTTTGTCTAGTGCAGAGTAATTTTTCTCAGAGGCCTTCCATAGGCCAGAGGAAAATTGAACTATTTCCTCCCTTTGCTTTCCTCCTTGATTTCTGACTTGCTTAAGGACAACGCCCCATCCTAAATTGTTGGCATCCATTTCTACAATCTTAGGAAGATCATCATCAGAAATATAGAGTAATGTAAGTGTTTTTTCTTTAGCCTTGGTTTTTCTAACTGCATGTGAATGTGCTTTTGTCCAAGGCATTGGATCTTTCTTTAGTCTCTCATTAAGCAATTTGTGATCCTGTGCACATCCATTGAAAAAGTGGCTGATATAATTTAGGCTTCCAAGAAATCTCTAGAGTTGGGTTTTGTCAGTAATTTTATCGGGAAACTTATCAACAAATTCAACAGCATGTGCTTGCAAGGTTAACTCTCCATTCTTAATGATGTGACCAAGATATTTGACCTCTGTTTTAAAAAGTTCAAGTTTTTTCTTTGAAAAAACTAGTCCTACTTGTTTGACAACTTGTATAAACTTCTTAAGATGCCTAAAATGTTGATCAATAGAGGAAGAAAATACAAGTATGTCATCAATGAAATATAAACAATAAGCCAATCGAAATAGGGCTTTAGAGTATCATCCATCACTCTTTGGAATTTTGCTGGGGCATTTTTCAAACCAAAAGGCATCATGTTCCACTCATAATGTCCTGCTGGGATACTGAAGGTTGTCTTGAATTTATCTTCTTCTTTTATTGCTACTTGCCAAAATCTAGACTTCAAGACAGATTTAGAAAAAAAAATTGCACCAACAATCCTTGTTACTAAGCTGGTTTTGTTTGGGATTGGATAGGTATCATCAACTAAGACTTTATTTAGAGGTTTATAATTTACCACTAGCCTGGGGATACCTCTTATCTCTTCAGAGTGTTTGTTAACATAAAATCCATAGCAATTCCATGGACTAATGGATTCTCTGATGAGTCATTTGGATAATAGATTTTTAATTTCTTCAGAGCATAACTTCTGATATTCAGCATTCATTGGGATTTCTCTACTTTTACAGGGATTCCCTTTATAGTCATCTTTGTATGGAAGCACTACTTCATGCTTCTTTTGGTGCCAGAAAGAAGTTGGATTTTTTGAACAGATTTGGTCTTCAATTTCCTGTCTTAGCATCAGTATCCTTTGTTGGATAGGGCTTTGATTAAGCTAATCGGTGATCCTTAGGTCAACCTGTTTTCTTTTTAATTCTTCTATCTTGAGTATCTTACTCTGGATTGTATACACCATAGAAGAGGCCCTTGGACAAGATACAAAAGGAAGTTTTATAGTGATTTTTGAACTTCCTGAGACAGAAGGAATGATGATAAAATAGCCTGAGGTTTGATTGGGCAATTTTGTAGAACCATGTGGTTCAACAACAACAAAAAATGGAGTCCCCAGAATACAGGCTACAGGAATGCTTGTGAGCATAAATCTTAGGGATAGGCAATGATGTTTAAAGCATAGAATCGCCTCTAGGATCTCATAAGAAATCTGTGTTGGTTGATTTCCTAATCAAACAACACTCATTTTTTATTTTTTTTTCTGCTAGAATTGGACTGGAATAATATCTTTATCTAAAAGATTTAGATCGGACCCTGTATCTAACAAAGTCTTGAGTTTGAACATTGCTCCTTTAATTTTGATGTCCAGAAGGACATGAAATTTTTTATGAATAATAGGGAGAAATTCCTCACTTTTATCTTCTTGTTCTTGCTTTGTTTGTGCTTTGATTTGGTTTTTAAGATTGGTTATTTCTTTCCCTAAATCAGAGATAGAAATATTCTGTACAGGGAAAGAGACTAGAAGAGGCCATAATAGACTTTTGAAGGAAAGATTTTGGGTAGATGATTTTGAGGGGAGGGTAGCAAGAATCTATTGTTGTCTTCTCCATTCATAGAATGAGATAAAAACATTCTTTTGTGTCATCTATTCTTGCCATTTACTGATAAAATTATCTTCTCTTCATTTGGGACAAACCTGTCTAATTTATCTGCTTCTGGATGGGTAAACAAATCCCAATTCAACATATTTTTCATCCACTCTTCTTTTGCCAAATGCTTTGGACATCCATGCATTAAAGAAAAAAACTTTTTTATTTCGCGTGTCGCTGGTCTTTTGATATCCTGCGGGATATTTTTTACAGCATGTCTTTGAGAAAGAGTCGGAGAGCAATATTCTGTTATAATCAGAATATGGGGTTCATGTGGAAAAGGGAAATCAGAACATGGTGGGTGAAGGCATGGTTCTTTTGAGGTAGAATTTGGAGGGGGAAGATTCGTTCTGGGATTATGGTTAAGATGGATTTGATCCTCTTCAGTGTGGGAGGGTAGAGTTGAGAGAATAACCAATTTCCCACAATCTAGACATTGGACAGAAAAATGTACTTGTCCTAAAGAGGAAGCCAGATGTTTTAGTGAAGGATGTAGACCCAAGGATGGTGTTGTTAAAGAAGAAGTAGCAGGACAAGGCTTAAAAGGTCGGGGTTGTTGGCGAAAAGAAATGATTGCAGAGGAAGAGGATTCTTGAATATTTGCAGACATTATGGACCATGGTATAGGAGTTTTAGGATTATCAATAACCCAATTTGTTGGGAAAGAGAGATTTTCCCATTTGATAGTTTGGTGCTCCATCTTTTGGTTTAGAGGATCTGTAATAACCAAGGTACTGGATTTTGAAGCTTGGCTTGGGGCATTCATCACAGTAGGGTATAAAGTATTAGTATGCCTAAAACATCCTCTGGTTTGGATGGAAATGTTTGTTCTGGTTGGGCACATATCAAACCCAATAGTGCAGATTTGGAGCTTAAGAATGTCTGCAAGATTTTCATCAAAGGTATATACAGAAAAGTTTGGGAAACAGTCAAAATATACAGGACCATTGGATAGAGGGGCAACAATTCCCCCAATTAAAGAATCAATGAACTTGTTGTGAGTCATATCTCTGACAATGCACAAAACATAAGCATCTATTCCTCTATGTATTAGAGGATTTATCCCGATTCGTATGCAGCCAAAATGTAGATAATTTGTTTTATGCTTCTTTGCTTCTGCTTGGATTTCTTTAACATTTATTAACATTTCTTTAACAAAATAGTGATGTCAGTTAGACTATTTCTTCCTTCTTTTTAGTTGTGGATGACTGGGTGACCTCTAATTCTGAATCACTTTCATAATTTTCTTGTTGGTCTTCCTCAAAGAGGATAAGAATCTATGGGATGGGGTACGATATTGATTTAACTGTATCATCCTCGCTTGAGATCATAATTTTTTTCTCTTTTCCTTTTCTATTTTCTTTTTATGTTTCTTTTTGTCTCCTCTTTTTATTTCCTTCCTGATGGTCCCTATGAGATTCAATATTTTCTCCTCGATTTGGGAGCCTAGCAAACCAATTATGACTGGATTTTCCTTTCTGGGGGATATTGGGGATCGATCTCATGGAGATGTGGGTTTTTCTCCCTAGCCTTGTGGGGGATTCGATGAAGCATCCTTCCCATTATTTTTTTTCCTTTTTGATTGTTTCCATTGGTCCCGATTCGGCTCTTGTGACTGGGATTCTTTGGCTTGTAGGCAAATTTTCGCAAAGTTCTTGTATTCGTGGCATGCTTTGCATTTGAATGGGATTTGTTCATAATCAACATGTTGTATATAAGACCAGTTGTCTAAGGTCTATTGAATCGCCTCTGGTAGTCCTTTTTCCAGATCCACTTCCACACAAAATCTAGCACAAGCTTGAAGCCCTTCTCATGGTTCAGCACAATCGATATATTTACCAACGAGTTTCCCATGTTTTTTAGGGTTTTATCATTCCAACAATGCAGAGGGAGAAACAAAAATCTAATCCAATATCTTTTTCTAGACTGAAATCCGGAGTCTATTTATTGAGGTACATTCCTCTTGCTCCCATGAAATATGGAATGTTGCGAAAGATTAAGTCCCTATCTTTTTTTTTTCAAAAACGAAAGAAAATAAACCCTTACCAAAGAAAGTCACAGACATTTGCCCTTGGATCATTTTCCTCTAGTTCAGATCTATCCAATGGTGCATGGATTTTGGAGAGGGCCATGGACCAATGAACTACCCTATCAACTCGTTTTTTGCCAGTCTGAGTGCCAAGGGGTGAGTCGAAGAGGGGTGAACGACCACTTTTGGAATCTCATCCATTTTTTTTACAAATATTGAGGGGGAAAGCTTGAGAGACTTAACGTGGGAGGAGATCATAGTTTCGAAAACCAAGAAATTTAAAAACTTTTGTGTTTCTTTTAACAAAATAATAATAAAATATTTACAATAAAAAATTATTATTTTAAATTTTTTTAACAAAATAATAATAAAGTATTTACCTAAAAAATGTTGTTTAAAAATATTTAAAAATTAAAACACAAAAACTTTTATAAAATAACTTTTATAAAATATTAATTTTATAATTAAAATTTCAATATTTAAAATTTAAATTCAATTAAAATTTTAACCTTTAAAGTTTTGATTTAATTAAATGTAACCTTCAATTTCTAACAAATATCTCAATCACATTTTAGTGTCAAGAAAGACATAATATCTAGAACCTACATTGACATTCTAATAACATATTTATTTATATGTCTAAGAATTTTAAAATTTGATATTATATTTAATTTTAATTTTATATTAACATTTTAATAATATATCATATTGAATAGGTTGGTTAAGTGTTTTATTTTTTGGGTTTTTTTGACGAGAATCTGGTAATTTAAATCTCGACAAAATCGTTATTTTTTATTGTTTAAATTACATTTTTAAATACATAAATAAATTCAACATACTTAAAAATCTTAAAATTTCACATATTAAAATTTTAAATTCAATTAAAATTTCTGAACTCTTTTAAAGTTTTGATTTAATTAAATGTAACCTTCAATTTCTAACAAATATCTCAATCACATTTTAGTGTCAAGAAAGACATAATATCTAGAACCTACATTGACATTCTAATAACATATTTATTTATATGTCTAAGAATTTTAAAATTTGATATTATATTTAATTTTAATTTTATATTAACATTTTAATAATATATCATATTGAATAATAGGCTGGTTAAAGGTTTTATTTTTGGGTTTTTGACGAGAATCGTAATTTAAACTTCACAAAATGCTTATTTTTATTGTTTAAACTACATTTTAAATACATAAATAAATTCAACATAATATTTAAAAATCCAAACCTTAAATCAACTAAATCAAATCAAATAAATAAATAAATATATATATATATATATATATATATATATATATATATATATATAAAGCAAAACAAAATGTTTAGAATACTCTTATTGAATATATAACAACATATCATATTAAATATATATTAGATATTATAATAGCATCATCCTTAATATATTAAATATTTATATATTTTGTGAATTTATATTACATTTATAGCTACACTAATACATTATTAGTATATATATCATATTTAATATATATTAAATATTTATATGTTTTAGGAATTTTACAATTCAACATTATATTTAACTTTTTTTCTCACATGAAAAAAACAGTTCCATTGTTATTCATATAGAATCAAATGAAACTTCTGATTACAATAATCGAATTTCCAAATGTAGAAAATTCCAAGTATAGAATATTCCTGATTATTCAGTTGAAACCTGAGAGTACAATGTTTGTCTTTTTCTTTTTTTTTCTTTATAATATTTCTGATTTTAGTCACCTTATAGGATTTGCAGTTTGTCTTCTCTAATTATAGATCCATTAAAAAAATCTTCAAAATAAAGCCACCCTGGTTCCTCTTTTAGAGCTTTCTTGGATAGATTGTCAGCTATTTTGTTGAATTGTCTGTGAATGTGCATAAAGTATAAGGTTTCAAAGCCTTGCTTTAAGTTGCTAATCATGTCCTTCCAGTGGCTAAGGTAAATTATCTCTAGTTTCGCTTTGTCACTAATCCAGTCTATAGTAACCTTAGATTCCCCTGCCACCATTAAATTCTTGATAGAGAAATGAGTGGCAAGATAAAGTAGACCCCATAATCCCAGCAACTCAGCTTTCATATTGTTCCCTGTGCCACCAGCAAAATGTGCTTGGATGTTGTGTCCAGGAGTGATTTTTAAGTAAATACCTATACCACACATGTCTGTTGAAGCTGCCCCATCAAAGAAGCCAATGGGGTTATTGTTGAAGTAGGTCGGGTTAAGTAGTATGTCTGTTTTATCTGCTTCCTCTTTAGGTAGATGTTCTTGTAATGTGGTGAGAATTTTCTAATAGAGTCCTTTAACATTCTTGGTAAGATTGTCAAACAAAATTCTGTTTCTAAATTTCCAAATTTCCCACATAAGCAGCAGGGGAATGTGTTTATGATTTGGTAATTTGAGGAACCAAAATTTGAGGTTTTCTTCAATGGTATCCTTGTTCCACTCATAGTCAATTTTCAAGGAGGTGAGTATTTGACCCCAAATCATTTGTGTAATTTGGAAGTCCACAAAAAGATGTGTGACTGACTCTTCTACCTTAAGACATAAAGTGCAGACAGAAGGGCCAATTCCTCCACGTTTTTGAAAGTTGATACCTGTGAGTAATCGATCTTCTAAGCATAGCCACAGGAAGCATATGATTTTGACCGCTACCTTCACCGAACAAATAGTTTTGTGCCACCATTGTCCATCATTGCAGTTGGAGGTGTAAAGGATACAATGATATGCTGAACTAGCCGTGACTGTTCCTATGGAACGGTTCCATGACCAATGAAGAAAATCTTTTTCTTTGTTGAGTCGAATGACACTAAGAATTAGTTCCTTAGTGTAAGCATCCCATTCTTGGCTGAGTTCTATATTTAATCCCAAAGATCTAGCGCTTAGCCAGCTCTGTAATGGATTGGTTGTGTCTTTATTTCTGGCTTGTGCTAAGATGTAAATGCCTTGACTATGTAAGTGTTGTAAGAGTGCATTGGATAGTTGGACATTTCCCTCACTTCCAATGTAAGGATCTCTCCCAAGGATGACGTGCTTTCCTGTGCCAACCTTCCAAGCCATCCATCGCTTGATCATTGGTAAAGCTAGCATCAAATTCTGCCAAATAATAGAGGGCGCCTTTGTGTGGTGGATATCCCGCCGCAGCCAAAAAGTAGGGTCATTACCTTTCAGATATTTCCTGGTGATGACCTTATACAAAAGATTGTTGCCGAAGAGACCTCTCCAACAGGTTTTGGCTGCCAGTGCAAGAGAAAACCATTCCAAGTGTTTTATGCCCCAACCACTAGCTTCTTTCAGCTTAGCTAAGCTTTGTCAGTTAGCTAGGTGATAACCAGAGGTTTTTTTCCCTCCTTTCCAAATAAATCTGCTAATCAATAGTTGAATACGGTGGAGGAAAGACTTCGGAGTTTTTTCCAGACTAAGCCAAAACACTAGGATACTTTGAAGGACTGAAGTTGCTAGAGTGAGTTGGCCTCCTAGGGACAGCCAACGAAAAGTCCAACTGTTAATCTTCTTCTCTATTTTTCTGATGAGCCACGACCAATCGCCAATTCTATAACAGTTTGGTTTCAGGAAGAAACCGAGATACTTTAACCCTTGGTCTAGATAGTCTACCTGAATTTTGTAATCATCAATGAGATAGCTCTTTAAAAGTGGATCTACATTTTTTGCTATAAATCCAGATTTATGTGTGTTGATGGTGAGACCTGTTGCTAAACAGAACTTTGTGAGGAGAATTTTGAGTGTTTTCCAGAAGTCAATGTTGCCGGCACCCAGGATGAGGACATCGTCCACAAATAATAAATGTGAAATATAGATGCCAAATGCTACTTTAAGTCCTTTCAAAGTCCCCGTTTCAACTGCCCTGTTGATCATTCTGCTGAGTGCCTCAATTACAAGAAGGAAAAGCATTGGTGACAATGGACAGCCTTGTCGGAGTCCCCGTTGGCAACGAAAAAAATATGTTGGGGTTCCATTCACCAACACTTCCATATTGACCGAAGTTATGCATCCCATAATCCAAGATTTATTTAAACTGTCCAGTCCTATCTGGTCCAGTAACAAAAAGAGATATTTCAAGCTTACACTATCATAAGCTCTTTTCAGATCAAGTTTTAGGATGACTGCGTTCAGTTTTTTTACCTTGGCTGAGTGTAGACTTTCCTGGGTTATATTTAACTTAACGTAATAGTGTATCCATATATGTATATATCCATGGAGAATAATTCAAAGATGTTACATATTTTGTATGAATTAAGAAAGGGTACGACATTTTGATCCTATCTTACTATTAATGTTAGTGATGATGACTTAAATTAAATTTATTAAATTATGATTTTACAATATGTTAGTTATTTCATGATCTAGTAATAATATTAGGCTCCAAAAAGAATTCCACCTACAATTATAGTTCCATGCAATTCAACCTTCTTTCACATTTACATCCCTACACGATGCCCTTAACCGTGTTAGAATCTCACATTGAACCTTCATAGTAGAAACAAAATAAAATTGTGTCGTATCCCTTTCGTAGCTAATGGAAGACTCAACATGTTTCTGATAAATTGTGAAGCAAGAAATGCAGAGAGAAAGAATAGAACAGAAAATAGTATATTAGAATATATGAAGAAGAGTACAAAACGAGTACATGAAGAAGATGATGAAGAAGTTAGTATGCAAAGGGAAATAGCTGAGCTAAATAGGCTCAAGAGAATCAAGAATAGAAAGTACAGCTGGCCAAGACAGCTGG
Organism: Picea sitchensis; assembly: GCA_010110895.2. Taxonomy (NCBI): domain Eukaryota; kingdom Viridiplantae; phylum Streptophyta; class Pinopsida; order Pinales; family Pinaceae; genus Picea; species Picea sitchensis. The sequence continues at coordinate 65,274 of SNQJ01S0057199.1, forward strand.
CAGTGTACAATCAGCCTGTTGAGGTTACATTATATTTAACAATCCCTCTTAAACTCAACAATTACAAACATCAACACTGATTATGTCTACGTGTTGTCTTTGAAAATCAAAAACCGATTTTCCCAATGGCTTTGTAAAGATATCAGTAAGATGATCTCGAGAACCACAAAATTGTAGTACAATATTACCATTATTGACTAGCTTGTGTATGAAATGAAAACGAGTGTCAATGCGTTTTATTTTCTTATGAAACACGTGATTTTTGGATAGAGCAATTGTTGAAGTATTGTCACAGAAAATAGGAGTTGTATCATTTTCTGTATGTGACATATCTTTCAATATTCTTCTCAGCCACACAGCTTGACAGGAAGCTGAGGTAGCAGTGACATACTCTGCCTCTGCAGAAGATATTGAAACAATTGGCTTCTTCTTTGATGCCCATGAGATTAGGTTTGTGCCCAGTTGAAAAACATGTCCATATGTGCTTTTCCTGTCATCTAGGTTACCTGCAAAATCACTGTCTGTGTAACCAGAAAGTTGATTACTATCAGATTTAGTGTACCATAAGCCAAAATTGAGAGTTCCTGCAACATATCTCAGAATTCGTTTCGCCATTTTCCAATGAGAAACTTTGGGGGATTCCATGAATCTGGAAACAAGGCTGGTTGCATACATAATGTCAGGCCTAGTTGCTGTAAGATACAACAAACTGCCTACTAAACTTTTGTACAGGGTAGAGTCCACTGTAGGACCTTCATCATTCTTGCTCAATTTTGTGCCTAGGGGTATAGGGGTTTTTGTTGGATTGCATCCTTCCATGCGAAATCTTTTGATGATGTCTACT
>SNQJ01S0057199.1:66127-89241 GCA_010110895.2 Picea sitchensis
TTGAAAGCATTGGAGATTGACTCATTTGTGAGATGCAGTCTAGTCTCATGTGTCACCAGAGAACCAATTAATTCATCTGATGAAAAACTTGACAGATCCTTGGATTCAAGGATTGTTGTTACAACCATTTCAAATTTCTTTGGAAAACTTCTGAGGATTTTCTCAACAATGCGTTGATCAGTGATGGTTTCACCAGTCAATCTGATCTGGTTCACGATGCCCATGACTCTGGTCATGAACTGATCCACATTTTCGCACTTTGTCATCCTTAGAGTCTCGAATTGTGTTCTCAAGGTCTGAAGTTTAATTGTTTTGACCCTGTCATTTCCTTGGTAGGAAGATTTAAGGATGTCCCAGGCCTGTTTTGAAGTACCGGCGCCTGTGATTTTTGAAAAAATCGAGTCATCCACAGAATTTTGAATCCAAAATTTATCTTTATTTTCTCTGTTTCTCTACATTGCTTGAGAAATTTTCTGTTGATTAGTCATGGTGGGCAGGTCTGTTGGATTTGCTTCCACATATCCATGATCCACTGGATCCCAACACTCTTGTGCTTGCAAGAAGGATCTCATCCGAAGAGACCAGAACTCATAGTTCTTTCCAAGAAAAATCGGACCCTGTGTTGGTCCTAAATTGCTAGACGTCGCCATCTTTTAAGGAATTCAGAAAAACAGAAGAAAAAATCTTACTTACCTGTCTCCTGTGTGTAATTTGCAATGGTTTTGGAACTCTGTTAGACGATACTTTTGAACTCTCCAACTTTCGATTGTCGAAACGCCGATTGCCGATGAGAGCTTATCGACCTTGAATTGGCCCTTAGTCTTCGATCAATGTGACTACACGCCAAAAGGTTAAAGTGCTACGGGATTTTTTGGTTCTTTGTCCTCTTGAATCCTCGATCTCTGATTTACCGATTTCCCGATATGGCTTTTCTCACTTTAGCCCCTCCTGGCTTTTCCCTAGTCCATGTGACCAGTTCTCACAAGATCGCGGCCTTATCTTTCTTTCGGGGTTTTTTTTGGCTTCGAAATACCAATGTGCTCTAACTTCAGTTAGCCCTCTGGGCTAGACTCGTGTTCTATGCGACCTTGCCTTATATGACCACATTCATACCTCTTTTCTGGGATTCGGGGTTTCAAATGTCGAAATGTATTGGATCTCTTGTCCACGGAATCCCCGATCTCTCGAACCCCGATATCCCGATAGATGACTTTTCCTTTCAGGAAATTTCCCGAATGCTTTGATCTCCTCCACGCATCCTCCTATGATGGACGGTCCTGATCTCTTCTCGCGATTTCGATACTTCAAATGCTCCGGACGTCTCGTCTTTAGGATTCGCGATTTTCCGAATCCCGTAATGTTGATGGACTCTTCTATTGGGATTTTTTTTTCGAAGGCCTCGATTTTTGCCACGCATCTCAACAGATGGACGGTTCAAGACTGCTTCGAGGGTTTCACCATGAAGATTCCCGATCCCTCGTTTTGACAAGATGACGTCAGCTGGGCCCCATAATGGAGCTTTCCTCCTTTTGGGATTTCGAACTTCGCAATTCCGAAATGCTCGTGCTTCTTGTCCTCAGGATTCGCGAAACGTCGAATCCCAATATGTCGATGGCCCTTTCCTTTCGGGACTTTCCCTGAAGGCCTAGATTTTTTCCACGTGTCCCCTCAAGATGGACGGTCCTGGTCGTTTTGCGATTTCGCGACTTGCGACACCCGATGATAGAAATCCTCTGTCAACTTGAAACCCCGGTCGTCGATATGTCGACGGTTTCTTCGATGTTCGCCATGTGTCCGAGCAAATGGATGACCGTGATCTTTTCTAGATTTTGCAATTTGCAATGTCGGGATTTCGCGTATCGAGGTTTTGGAGAGCAGTCTCCTTCGCTCGTCCAACTCCCAATCCCTGATTTTGTGATGGGATAAGATCGATGGCTCACAATCTTTCGCGATCCAATGATCCAGAATAGCTCATGATCTCACGATTCGTGAATTCTCACGACAGTCTTCTGACCTTTACACCTTGCGAGTTAGTGAAATTCCGAGATCTTGCCACGTGTTTCTTGATGGACGGTCCAAATGATTTCAGGATTTCGTGAATTCACAAGTCGAAATTTCTCCTATGTGCTTCAGAGGACTAAACCTCATGCACTTTCTCTCTAATCCAACTGCTGTCGGTCCTTTGTGCAAGATCTGACAGCTGAAATTCTTTCATCTTTTCCGCGCTCTCTTCGTCCCTTCTGAACTGGTTTCCCACTCTGGATCCGTTCGCAGGATGAATCTTACGACCTCAATGGTTGTTCTTTGCACATGATATGCGTTCTTTTCTCCCGTGGAAGAAAGATTCATGAATCTTTCAAAGATTTGAAAGAAATACACGGATTCTTTAAAGCTTGGCGTTGTCTGTTGCAGTCTTTAACAGATTTGAGCGATTTCCAAAATGCTTTAAACAATGCTGCCTTCTACAGCAATCTTTCACAAATTTGAATGAATTCCATGAAATCTTCAACGTTTCTACCTTCTGAAGCTCTTCTTCGTGAATTCTTTGATGATTCTTGAAAATTACAAGAATCTTTAAAGTTTCTTCTTCTGCACTCTCTTCTTCCTCGATCTTTCAAGCGTTGTACGCTCTGCTTTGACGCGTGAGCTTCTTACGCTGATCTTTTGAGTGTATGATGGTCTTCTTCCTTGTGGAATTTTCCTGCGAGGATCTTTTGAGAGTATGATGGACAGCTCTCCAAGCCTTGTGAAAAGTCTGTGTCAAAATGCTCTTAAGGTCCGTGAAGCTCTGCGCTATTTGAGGATCGTGTTGCTCTCCAGCCTATGTGAAGAGGCTTACCACTGTAGCTCTGATACCATGATAAATTGTGAAGCAGGAAATGCAGAGAGAAAGAATAGAACAGAAAACAATATATTAGAATATATGAAGAAGAGTACAAAACGAGTACATGAAGAAGATGATGAAGAAGTTAGTATGAAAAGGGAAATAGTTGAGCTAAATAGGCTCAAGAGAATCAAGAATAGAAAGTACAGCTGGCCAGGACAGCTAGCAGTGTATAGTCAGCCTATTGAGGTTACATTATATTTAATAGTTTCAAGTTTGAAATTGAGAGCTCTTGGAGTTGCATGGTAGCTTAGTCCCTGCACATTATTGAACTAAGCTGCCATGTAACATTAGTGATGGAGATAAGATTAATATGTATATAGTAAGTATCAAACCGTACCGCTGCATTTGTTGCGTCTTCCAAGCCGAAACAAAACTTCATTTGTTGTGTCCTCCAAGCCAGATCAAAACTTCTTGCAAGGTTTCTTTAACGGAAATGAACTCCTCGTCAACAAAATGGTGATTTATTTGTTTAATATTTTTCGAGAGGCATAACATCGTTTGAAGTCAATGCATGCAGCCTTATACTTTACGTCAAGCTAGGGATCAAATCCTCCCCACTACCCTGTTTATAACTTTTACCCCAAATTCCATCCATCCCAATATCACCAGCTCAAAATCCTTGCGATCTTGACGAAAAAACCAAACCCTCTGAACGCCCTTCTTGTTCTCAGTACTATGAATATATTTCTGAATTTTTCTCTATTTTCGAAATAGAGCAACAACCGTTGTTGATTTCCTCTGCATTGCGAGAGATCGAGGCGGGTACAACAAAGAGCTCCGGCCTCTAACGGTCAGCGAACTGCCCAATATCCTCTCAATTCCCTGAGTAATCGCCAAATTTTTTAATGCAACCTACCAACCTTTCACTGCATAGAGTTCTTGTTAGTTGGTTTGTCTAAGCAATTGCTCCTCGAATAGATTTATTTTAAAGCCTTATTAGCCATCACAACAGTCAACCCGAAGCTCCATCATCTCGCATTGAACTTTGACACTCGACTTGCATGTGTTTCGAGCAGTGAGTGAATAACAGGGGCTGACTGTGTTGACCGCCACTTGTATTACGGTTTGGCACTGCTGTCGCTCCGGCTATGTTACCGTAGATTTATTTAACGCCCGATTTAGGCATAACTGAACTCGCGCAGGGATTTGTCGTGCTTCCTAGCAGTGATGGTTTGAATCCCGGTCCCCTCACTACAATTCCCCACCTGCCCTTCACCTACGTCGCCAGGATGAAATCAAATCAATGACGCTGACATGGGATACGTGGTCAGCTAATACTTAATAGTTGATGCCGGACACTGACACAAAATTAAAATCCACATCAACTATGGAAAACTATTATCAAACGTAAATGTTGATAGACCTCTGTCGTCAATTGTGCAATAAGACTCTCAATTTTATATCTAATAGCAATACAAAGAAATAATATTAATTTTATTATTTAATTGAAAAAATACAAACTATTATGTTATACTTTGGAAAAATTAAAAAAAAATAAAAATCAAACTAAACTAATACCTAGTCAACCATGAACTGATTGCTATATTCCCAGGCATTTGGCAGGGACTAATAAGTTACTTCATACCTTTCGAATAAGTTACTTCACACATACCTTTCGAATAGAGATGAAAGTGATTACATTAGCCATGCATTTTGAAAAACCACGGCTAAATTTGTGGCAATGTTCTCTGCTCACCCATCACCATTTGTATTGATTTGACCCCACATTTAATCATCATACTTGCATAGCTTAGTTGGGACATGTATTTTATCTTATTTTTCAAGACATTTCATAGCGGCTAACGTAAATTGTTTATTGCTGGTGGACCATGGGAGGTAGTGATGATACGTTGTTTCTCCTTAATAGAGGGTTTCCAAAGCTTATATAATTTTTTGGACACTGAAGTTGGTTTATGAAGTCAAAATGAAATTCAATTGTACATCTCATTTGCAATAAATTTTATATCATCTAATTTCCTATATTTATATTTATTGAGAATACCATCACCATCTCTACACCCCAACATGCAAGTATTCTCCCTCCAAAATACCTCCCTTTGACATACATTTGAATGAGTTATTTTTCATAATAAACCTTTCGTGATTGGTTGGCCATTTGTTTTGAACTACAAACTTATGAGTTCACCATTTCACAATATATCAGGGATACAAACTACTAAATGTGACTATTATACAATATAGAGGGACAATGATTGGTATACAATATAGAGGGACAAAGAATAGTACGGTATCATTCTAAGGCATTCTTTCTTTTACAGATAAAAAAGATATATGATGAGAGATGAAATTGTTATGGTGTAATTTTCTTATTAAATATGGTTAAGATGAAATTGTTATGGTGCATTTTTCTTATTAAATATGGTTACAAGTTTTTAAAAAATATCACATTTTTTTATTAAAATGGTTAAACAAACATTGGATTGTAAAAACAATGATATAATTAATTGTGAAATTTTAATGAATACATATATTTATATCTTTATCAAAAATATTACTTATATTTGAATATTTTTGATAAACCATATTATAGAAAATATTATTTACATTCTAATGTCATTTTTGATGAACAATATTATGGAAAAGATTACCTTATCTCAGTTCCATTTTTTGGCATCAAAATCTTGGTGTTGTAAAATTAATTAAAAGTGCAATTATAATATAATAGGTTGTTTAGTTTTAAAATTCCAACTTTAAATGTCACTGGCCATATTATGGAAAATATTATCTTATCTCAATTTTATTTTTTTTATGGGCTATTAAGATATATTATCTTATCTCAAATTTTTTTTTTATAAATTATTAAAATATTAGTATTGCAAAATTAATTATAATCATAAATACAATATAATAAGTTGTTTAGTTTTAAAATGTCAACTATAAATGTCATCGTCATAAAGATAATGAAGAGACGATGAAGATAGAAACAAATAATATCTCTATCCAAAACTATGCAATTATATAAATGATAAATAGCTTGATATGTTTTGTTATTTTCCATGCAGACACTCCCTAAATAAAACATCAGAATTAAATTAGCTCAACTTTTATAATAATAATAAAAAATAATTTTTGAAATTCAGATTTTTTAATATATATTTTTATAATTTATTAAAAGAAAAATGTATTATGTTTTTATTAATTTAAGAAATTACACATTTTCTTTAAATATATATTTTTATAATTTATTAAAAAAAAATTATTAACTTTTCATAATTTTAAAGAATTATACATAATAATTATTAACTTTTCATAATTTAAAAAAAAAATCATATCTCTTTTATATATCTAATTGTAAAACATTTCTTTTAACATAATAATTAAGAAATCTAAATCTTATAAATTTAATTTTTTTTATTAAAAAAATGTTTTTTAATAAATTTTAAGACTATTTACCTTTAAAATTAACTATAATAATTAAACTTCTTTTATTACTCTTTTTCATCAACTAATTTCTTATGAACTTTTTTCATCAACTAATTCATTCTTAAAGTACTGGAATCTTTTTCTACCAACTAATTCATTGTTAAAGTACTCAATGAAATAATAAAAATCACAAAATGCTTGGTTTTTCATTGGAGTTTCATTCTCATTTTAGTGATATTTGAGAAAAGATAATTTTATTAAGTATTAAGGATCTTGGAGAAGCTGCCTTTACTTATGGCAAGGTTGTTAGAAGCTTAGTGAAGTTCACTCTATTTCTTCTATATGGGATTATAGTGGTTAGTTATATATATTTTATTCGGATAATTGTGCTTTCTCTCAGAGTAATTATATCCTATTAGTATTCATGGACCTGTGATTTGATGATAGAGTCAGGCTATAGATTCAAGTTTAAGATACACGATTTTTATTTTAATAGATTGGATGAGGAGGAGGAGGTTGTTGAAGAGGCACCTACAGATTATGAGTTTGAGTTATAATGTAGGTTTATTCACATAAAGGAAAAATAACAAATGGGTCATTAGATTTGAGTGCCTTTCATTTGTTGTATTGCACGGATCACAATTTTTCTTTGGCTACCAATCTTAATGGCAAGAAATACCATTGGAATGGAAATATCTTTTTTTTTTTGTTTTTTTAATAAGAGAATGCTTGGAAATGCCTAAGTTTGCTCACATGAATCCTCGATAGTCAACTTTTATTTCACTAATAAGGATCAATGATGTTTGTTTCACTAATAAGCATAAAGGATTGGAATGGAAATATCTTTTTTTTTTCTAATAAGAGAATGCTTGGAAATGCCTAAGTTTGCTCACATGAGCCTTTGATAGTCAACTTTAATTTCACTAATAAGGATCAATGATGTTTGTTTCACTAATAAGCATAAAGGATGTTGTAAGGACAAAATATATGTAATTTAAATAGGTACCTTAGAATTTGTTGTTTGCCACATTAGACTACTAATTGGATTAAAATACCATTACTTATATCCATTTTGTGCAATTTGTCTATTTGAACAAGTCTTTTTTAAATATAATTGAGGATTGTATTTAACTTTTGTTTGTAAGAACCAAATTTTGCCACATGTAAATGTGGTAACCATGCACTTGAAAATTCAAAAATATTGAGTTAAATAGTTATGCCCCAATTTTGTAAAGTGGATACTTAAATAATAATGCCCCATCGACACAAGGGTGTGCTTACCATAAAGTGAATATTTTTCTTTGCTTCTTTTTTTTTGGAAAGAAGAGGTTTAAATGTTATGCCTCAAATATTACCACTTTTAGTTGGCTGAAGGGGAAAATTATTTTTTCATGGACATTTTAATTTTCTCTTACATCTTCGTCCAACTCACCCATGCTAAAATATATTTGTATTTGGAATTTGTTTTTGTGGTTTTAGCTCTTGTCTATTGTTATGTTCTCCTCATTTTCATAATTGTTGACCCTCTTAGTTTTTATGGAAACTAGGGGTTGGTTCTTAAGGATTTTGCATGCAAACCTTGTTTCTTTGCTTTCAATTTTCATTACTAAGCAATAGAGGTGCCTTCTTAGAACACAAGGGTATGCATTAAGTTATCTTTCATCATTTCTCATATGGTTAATTACATCCAAGGAGTTTATAAGGGGCGGTTCTCCTCCCACCTTCATTGTTTGTAACTGCCTCTTCTTCTTCTTCTATTCATCTATGGAAAAGTCGTTGTCCCATATCTGCGATTATCGCAGGTGCGTATGCAGTCAGGAAATTCTGATTTGGCATTACTCACAAGATTGGGGATGGAGATGGATAATGTAAATTAATTTTCCATCCAAAAACAAAATCATGTCGTCTTTAAAAAACATAACCACCCCAATTCACTTCGATGTTTCCTTTCCCTTACTTTAGAGATATGCTAGTATTACCTAGAAAATTATTTTATAACAACATTTATATTCCTTTTGACAAAATAATGATAAAATATTTTTATTATTTAAAAAAAAAAATTGTTTTTTTTAACAAAATAATAATAAAGTATTAAAAAAAATATTATTTAAAAAAAATTAAAACATAAAAATGAAGAAAAATTTATAAAATATTAATTTTATAATTAAAATTTGAATATTTAAAATTTAAATTCAATTACAATTTTAACATTAAATTTTTTAATTTAATATGAAAATTTTTAATTTAATTAAATGTAACCTTCAATTTCTAACAAAAATCTCAATCACATTTTAGTTGTGAGGAAAGACAAAAATCCCTAAAACCTACATTAACATTCTAATAACATATCTATTTATATGTTTTAGAATTTTAAGATTTGATATTATATTTAACTTTAATCCTACATTAACATTCTAATAACATGTCATATTGAATCTATATTAAATATTATTATAAAATATCATATCCAATATATATTAGATATTGATATATTTTGGAATTTACTATTTAACTTTAAAGATAAATGTTTTTTTTTTTAAATAAAAAAGAGACGGTATTACCTTATATTATCAAAAGCGATACTTGTCAAAAGATTACATCAAGACTCACCACCTTTTTTGTTACAGATATGGAAACCAGAACAGGTGGCACTGTGCATGGACACCATTGTGCATGGAAAATAACACATGTCTGGGAACTGTAATGGCTTGCCACCTGTTCTACCATATGCATGGAAACTAGATCATGTGGTCTGCACCAAAGTTTCATGGCAACAAAAAAACAAAACAACTAAGACCAGAAAATTAACAGTAGAAAATCTAAACATGAGGCAAACCCGAGATTTCGTCCTGGCTGACCGTGAAGGCATAAGGTTGGCAACAAGTCGGGCAATGGCTCTTTGTGGGCTTGCCTGATAAGGAATCAAACAGGAAATCCATGCGCTTGTTGGGGAGGCTCTGGTTATACATTTGCTCGGCTAGGTCCCTCCTCATCTCGAAAATGAGGGCCAGGTGTTCCTCTGTGAGCCTACACAATCTGGTCAAGGTGTGGTTGTCTAGGGCCTGTTGCATTGGCACTTTGGGTGAGTCGTGTCCTTCTCTTTCATGCCAGAATTCACCCCAATTGATTTCTGGGTCTATTGTGTTGGGGTCAGTGAAATTTTTGCAGCAATCCAGTAGCAGAGGAGGAACCTCCTCCTCTACCAGACAATATGTCATGACCAACTCCTTGGTTCCTGCTTGTGTCGTCCGTTCACTGCCAACATCCTGCAAGTGATGAGGAATCTCCATCCAGTGAGGAGGAATCTCCTCCTCCACTATGGAACCTCCGTAATTGGGCTATGGGATAGGCGAATGAGGTTCTTCCTAGGCTTCCATGCCCCAGTTCTAATTAGAATGGGTAGAATGGGTTGGGTTGCTTCTTGGAAAGGGATGGAGAGACACAGGTCCAATGCGTCGGTGTCTGCCTACTTGGATGTAGTAGGTCGGCCCATGCTTGGGCTTGCCTCTCTCACGGGGCATAACGAAACCAAGCCTGGGGGGTGAAGAGTGCATAATGGAGAGGCCGAAAATGCTTGGAAGGGATAGAATGAAAAAAATAGAGGCCTGAGAGAGCCAAAGCTTGATAGCCAAGGGAGAATGAGCGACCGAGGACGAAAAAATAGATATAAAAATCCCTGCGTGATGATGAGTGAGGTAATGGCAATGGAGGTCATGAATGTTGAAGTGTTGTGGATAGGGGTCATCGTACCAGTTCCCATAAACAAAATTTGAAACGTCATTAGAGTTGTTGAACCGTCCCAACACTCTATGCTCTGCTCATCATAAATGCAAGGCATGCCAATTAAATTGGGGAGGGTGTTGAGGGATTTAACTTCCCCTGTTTCCAACACACCATATGACATGCAGTAGCCAGATAACACTCCATCCAGAAAACTTTGAAGCTAAATGTTAATATATCATATATCATATTTATATGTTTTAGATTTTTAAAATTTAATATTATATTTAACTTTACCTAAAATTATTTAAAATATATATATATATAATTTTCAAACCTCCAAAGAATAATTCAATGATGCTACATCTTTTGTATGAATTAAGAAAGGGTATGACCTTTTGATCCTATCTATATATTAATGCTAGTGATGATGACTTAAGTTAAATTATAATATGTTCGTTATGACATACTAGTTTCATGAATTAAAACATGTTAATTGAGAAAGTCACATAACTAGGTAATAGTATTTTGCAAACATGAAAAAGGTCACGTTAGGAAAGATTTAGTTATTGAATATCTAAAATAAGATTTTTTAATTTTCTATTGAAAGTCTATATTACATTGATTTTCAAAGTCTTGGTTTAACACATTCCTCAAAATGTTTCTTTTTAATTACTTCTTTTCTTTATAAATTAATTAATTGACTATACTTTAGTTAGGGGTTCTTTTGGGTATTGATGTTATACCTAAATTAATTAGTTGACTATACTTAAGTTAGGGGTTCTTTTGGGTATTGATGTTATACATTTTGAAGTTGGGGTTCTTTTGGGTACTAATGTTATACATTTTGGATTTTTAATTTTTAATTTTTTAATTTTTTTTGGTATTTCATTTAAAAGAAATATATTAAAAAGTGCATGGAAAATAGAGAAATCCACCCATAACAAAGTATTAGTAGTGCATCAAAAAGTTAAAGTTATATTAAACTCACTCAAGGAAGAGCCATGGTGATAGGGGAGATTGTTAATCATTAATTTTCTATTAAAAAAAAAATCTCCTTGCCCTAGATCACTTTTTATCCAGATCAAAATACTCACCCTACATCACTTTTTATCGAGACGATCAAAATAGAACGAGTGACAATCTTCCATGTGTTGTAAGCCAAAACCCAATAGCAAATCAAATGGAAAATGCAAGGACCTAATAGAATGAAGGTAAGTTGCAATTATGAAGCATGGCGAAGCACTTCACATGAACCATAAACATAAAAATGACAATTATTTCAGGGGTTTGGGGTTTGTACAAAGTTTAAATGAGGAACGAGGAGAGGCTCCCCATCCACTCATCAACTAATTCACCCCACCGGGGATGCTTTTAAGGCTTCACCCCCTGGGAAATTGGGAACTCATTGGTGCCTTGAGGGCGAATGACAAGCAATACAGGAAGGTAATTTTAATATTCTGAAATCACAATTTTAGCATTTGGCTTACCTAATGGTTAGTGACAAAATACATTTTAATAATTTAAATATTAGATTTTTTTATTTTTTTCAGCTCATTTTTTTATAAGTTTATTTAAAAACTGGTTAGTGAAAAAATGGATTTTAATAATTTAAATATTAGATTTTTTTAATTTTTTCAGTTTAGTTTTTAGATAAGTTTATTTAAAAACTGGTCAAAAATTTAAAATAATTAATGAAATTGTATATATCAATTATTGTCTCCGAGGTGTAGGATAATGTTGTTAAGACCCTATTTGATGTTAAAGTTATTGGTTCAAAATTTATTGAGACAAAAAATCCAGCCATGTTAAGGGTTGGTGTGGCTCAGGCTTATCAATTGTTGAGATTGTACAACCAAAATGGATTAAGAAATTTTCAACTTGTCAAATTTATCTATATATTCAAAACTGCAATTTAAACAATGAAAACTTCATTATAATTTCAACAACAAAAATAAATATTCTAAAAAAAAAATCTAAACACGCCAACCATCCATTTGAATAAAAAACTTAAACTTCTGAATGGGGTGCTCCTGCAACTTTCAGTCATGATCATGATTGAAATTTCAAATCGGAACAGCAGGTTTCCGCAACTTCCATGCATATTTTGACAGATTTAAGGAAGAATGTTAACGGTTTGTCAAAAAAAAATTACAAGTATTTGACGGGCAAATTGCCTCGTAAATTCCATCCCTGGTGACCCACGATGCCATGTGCCACAGAGACGTGCAATCGTCCATACCTGTAGAGGTGACATTTTGTGCCGTAGACATGTGCAATCTTCCATTAATGTAAAGTTACGTATTAAGCTATTAATTATTCATGTGGCCATGTATTTAAATACCTTTTATCTCTGTGTACTGCGTATATACTTTCTACACTCCCTCTGTGTGTACTGCCTATATAGTTTCTGTACTACTCCAAATGCAGTACAACTACATTATACCCATTGTTACGTTTCACGAACTTTATATACACAGCTATTCAACCATTTAGGCGGCACTAATTTGAAGCTCGGCGCTCTAAATCGGTTCTGTTATCGACAGATCGAAGCGGTTGCTGCTAGCCCATCCCTGCCCAGGCAACCACATTATTGAGTGCAGCGTTGACGGTAATCAAAATTCCCCACAAAATATCTATCTAGTGGGAAATGCTCTGTATATCGTTAACTCTGCACTCTGTAATATGTTTGCCAATGGCTCCATCTCATATATATTCCTCTCCTTCTGGTACAGGATTGTATTGAATAGATTAGGGATTTGGTTCTGTCTGAAACCCTCCCAATGCTGTCTGCATGGTATTTCAGGCGTGAAGGTTTGTTGGGCGTTTTAAATAGATGGAGATGGTGTTCCTTGATATGTATCGATAAAATGTTTTTTGAAAAGATCAGATCTTAGTGCCCTGGGTTTTCAGCATGTTGATTTTATTTCTGCATTTTTTTATTTTTTTCGCTGATTTCATTTATGTATTTCCCCTGTTTCCTGTTTTTTTAGCATGTTGATTTTATTTTTGCATTCTAATTTCATTTCTGTATTCCCCTGCTTTTTCAGCATGTTGATTCAATTTCTGCATTCTGATTCCACTTCTGCATTTAGAAATGGATTTTAAACAACAAGAAATCATTTGATGCAAAAAAAACATTCTGTAAAACAGTTAACACCGTTTGTACCAGTTAAATTAAGTTGGAAAAAGAAAAGGAGAGCCAGACACCAAGGAGATGGAAATAGAAAGACGGAACACAAAGTGTAGGAGCGAAAAGCTGAAAGAATATTCATCGAGGCAGTAGTCTAAACGTTTTATTTATTTTTGGCTGTTTTTCCGTAACTTTCGTTTGATTTTGCCAGAAATTGTGATGAATGGTTGGATTTGTAGATTTGAGTGGTTAAGTTTGTATAATCCAAGTGCCCCAGTTTTTTTCAATACACTGAATCCATTTATGCATTTCGAAATGCAAATTAAACAACAGAAAATAGCGATTTTATCCAAATTTACATTTAAACAACAGAAAATAGCGATTTTATCCAAATTTACATTACCAGATTCGGGCAAAAAAAAACACAAAAAATAAAAAGTTTAACCAACAAACAAAAACCTAAAGAATATTAATTGAAAAGAAGAGCGTCTGAGTGAGCAGGAGAGAGTCTCTTAGAGAATCTCTTAATTTATCATGGGGTAAGCGTTTAACGTTATAGGTAAGAGTTTGTATGAATTTTTTTGTTCTGGAAAAGAAAGATTTCAACTCCTATTACACAGGGTTGCAGGGGTTATCGGCGTATTTTTTTAATAAATACATATTCATACATTTTTTTTAATATAAATGGATATTTAAAGTTAAATAAAGTTATAGATACATCAATTAGTGCCGTTGAGTTAAAAAATTTGAAGATGAGATAACCTTTTTCAGAATTAATTTATTATTAATAATAGATGACTTTATAACTTGCAGTTATTATTATTTTTAATTAAAATAATCAAATATTTTTATTTGAAAAAATAATTGAAAGAACTCTAAGTTTTACCAATAAGAAAATGAAAATAAGTTTCAAAATTTTCTTATAATTATATAATGTAAATAAACATACATAAGCATGTTAAAAAAAATGACATAAGCAATGATGTTATTCATTTTAATTGTAAAAGTTCCACCTCCATAACAAGAAAACCATCTTTGAAATCTCTTGTTTGTATTGTGTAAATGATATATGAACAAGTTTCAAGAAGAATTGTTCGAGGAGTTCCCTTGGTATGCCTTGGTTGGTAGAGTGCACTTTATATTGTCCTCTGTTTTGTGTCCATATAAATATGATGTTTTATGTCCATATGGATATGATGTTTTACTAGCACATTTCATGGACCGTCTATTGTAAACCTCATTGTTATAACAAGCTATTTATATTTATTACAAAATGATTTGAATGGAAGAAAAAAACATGACTTAAATTTAATACTTAATGATTTGTAACGTAATATATATATATATATATATATATATATATATATATATATATATTTTAAAGCCATAAACTCTTTTTTAGTCTATGATGAAAATCTAAAAAAACAAAAGAAATTATTAAAATCATCATACAAAATACATCATGGAAGAATATTTCTAGCACATTATTCCTTTTAGGAAAGAATACCAAAGAGAGGGATTCAAGTCAAAAGAAAAACAAGGCTATATGGCAGCTAAGTCCCTGCCAAGGACGTTAGAAAGCAAATTTTGAAAAATGGGGTCGAAGTGTAAATGAAACGAAGTGTCGAGCACCATCTAATTTTGGAAAGTATATAGCAAACATTTTTTTTTTGAAAGTATATAAGAAAGTAAAAAATTTGTTGACAGTGCAAGATTAAATTTGGAAATTTAAATGCATTTTCAATGTGAATTGGTGAAAGATAAAAATATATGATGACATAAAATTAATAGGAGATAAGAAATATAAAAATTTTAACGTATTTGCGAACATTTGTCATACGGACTGCTGAAGGATAAGAATAAAAGTCTAACATATTAAAAAATAAATGCATTTGTTATACAGAGTGCTGAAAGATAAGATTGTCTTTAGGATATAAAAATTTAGATGCATTTTTATTTGAAATCTGTCAGAAAATAGAAGTTTGTTACATACCACTGCAAATTTTGAAATATACCAAAAAAACAAAGTGTGTTACATATAAACCGGAATTTCAATGCGTTTGTCATGTAGACTGGGATTGAGTCTCCCGCGAACCATTAGAGAAATATTTACAAGAAACGTGATTGTGAAAAGAAGATAGAGTGCAACAACTGCAAAAGAAAATAAATGGAAAGGTATAAGTGTTTGTCTATACATGTTTATTTAAGAAAGCAGAATAATTGGGTTGAGAAACAAAGAAAGATGGGATGAGTAAAGTTACAGTGAGGGTACATATGAGCGCTTTGGCTATTTTCTTGTGGCTTCCCTTTCATTAATGTCGACGATGATTGCGGTTTCAAGGATGTTCTCCACGGCTGCTGGAATGCTGGTAACTGCCTGTTGTCTTTTGTTGGTGGCCTGTTTCAATTGCCTTTCGACCCATTCTTCAATGTACGCTCTCATTGGGGCGATGTTGATCTCATTCCAGATATTGATGTTGAAAAGATCATTTTCTAATTCCTGGAAATCGATAAAAAGATTAGAGAGAGACTGATGAATTTCCTCATTCTGTACTGCATATTTGACTAGCCAGTCATGGACGTGAGATTGATCAAATTGAAGGATGTTGTAAAAATTTTCCAGAGAGAAGGTCTTCAACATAGCAACTTGTTTATCGAACTCTTCTCTGGTTAAGGGCAAGGAGTTTGCGATTAAGAGGGGGTCTTGGAAGTCGTTTGTTTTCCTGGCTAAGTCTATATTTGACAGCTTTGTGAATAATTTATTTTTCTTCAATATTACTTGTTCACATGACTGAACAATGAGACGCAGGTTGTTTACTTTTTTTTTCCAACATGCATTCAATTGGCCGATCTGGTTTTTGGATGGAAGATCTTCTTCTCTTCTTTTTGTTTCTGTCATATTGTTGACAATCTTGCCAAAAGGGATGACCGTTTTTAAGAAGAATTTTTCTTTATCTTTTAATTCGGCTTGCAAAAGCTCGAGCAAGCTATGTGCCCTGGTTCCAAGGGAAGCGATGGTTTGTGATCTTTTCCAGGCATCGGTAAGCAGTTCCATTCTTTTTGTGATATTGTTTTCCACATATCCTTTATAGGATGCGAGCATGGTGGAGGGTGCTTTTACATTGGGTGCAGGGGTGCCATGCATGGCTATTGCCAAAGGATCGACAAGCAATGACATAGGAAATAAAGCATCTTCCAATTCTTTGACTCGATCCTTCAGTTTGGCATTTTGGGTCTCGATGCGTTCAATGGAGTCATGAAGTGCTTCTCCGGTCGCGGTGTGAAGTTGACAGATTTGGGACGGTTGCATGTTGGCAATGTCAACCTCTGAACAAGATTTGCCTTTGATATTTTTAACATTTTTTTTTTCTGAAATATCATTTTTTTGTTCCGGCTATCAAAAACAACGCTTTGGAACATGAAGGATTCATCTTTGTCAAAATTTTGGGTAACAGATATGTCCATTGGATGGCTATGGTGGATGGCATCCTCAGGATGATCAAAGAAGGGGAACATGGCATCCAGATCAGTGTCAATTTCCATGTTCTCACTCTGAATTTTCAGGTCTTCTGTCTGCCCCACATTTTTTTTCTCTTCTTCTCTATTGGAAGCTTGTGAGAACTATCAATTTTAGAGTGAGGAGGGTCATTATCTCCTCCTCCGTTTGAAGAATTATGGGTTTCTTTGTTGCTGTGATGGGTCGTTCAAGCGATGCTTTGGGATGTCGTACTTTTTGGAGTGGTATTTGCAGATTGAACACTCTTGTCACTAGGGTATTTCCCCTGTTGCGTGTACAATTTGGTGCAGCTTTTCACTGTCTCTACGTCACCGACATCAGAGGCAGGCCCGTGACTATCTCTGTTTTTGGGCAGGTGTTTATTTACAAAACAATCGCTGAGGCCAAGTGAATGTAAATGTTGTCTAAAAATATCGTAGGGGTCGAATCCTTTTATGTGTTCAGCATATCTGAGGTTGGAGATACTAAAATGTGCTGCGAAATCGTCAAATTTGTTTTCATTTTTCAACATGAACTCCCCTATTTTCCAAGGCATAGGAATGAATTGTTTTTTTTTCTTCCTTTGGAATAGATGGAACCAATAGATGTATTGACGTGCTACTTCTGCAATAAAAATTATGTCTGTAATGTGACATGGAAGGAGAGCAGGTTGTTTCGTGGAGCCAAAAATTCTTATGACAGTGTAATTATCCAAATGTTAGACTGCTCCCTTTTTGTCCAAAAAATTAATTGCCTGTTCAGATAAGAGGGGAGAATTTTCTCTTAACAACAAAAGTTTGAAAACAAACAGGAAGCCATTAAAAAACTCATAAAAACAGTGGGAAGCCTTGTGCTTCCACAAGGCCTGGTACCAGAATGTTACTAGGTGGAAATCGCAGTTGACATTCTTGGACAGAGAGAGTTGTGGAAATCGACAGGAATGTGCTATTGCAAAAACTAAATAGGATGACATATAAAATTTCTTTCCCCTTTTATAGCTTGACAATTGGGAAGAGATTTCATAAGAAATTATCCTTCCCCAATAAAAAATGGCTTGTTTGTTGATTGTGAAATACAAAATGTAAAGAGCCATGTGGGAAACAATAGTTGTGGATTCCTGTCCCGTTCTTCTTGTAAACAACCAGGCAATTTCGCGAAAAAGATTTTAAAATGAACTAACCTGCATGCTCGTAATATATTTAGGAACTAGATCCGGGTTTTCCAAAAAAACGGGCAAGAGGTCCAATCCGTTATTATTCTTTGCTAGGAATTGTTTGCAATCTTCTCCTTTGAACATCAATGTTGGCTCGGGCAATTTCAACATCTGCCCGAAGACCTGAGGTGACAAAGAAACAAAAGAGCGGTCGTGCAGTGGAATAATTATTTTCTCTGCAATAAATTTATCGGCACACCAAGAGACCAGGTCCTTACAGTCAAAAACCTCAGGGACAGAGCCTACATGAGCAGTCTCGGAGTTACAAATTACTTGGTTCTCTGCGGTAGAGGTTGAGTAATAAGAAAATTCCCTGGACCAGTGGAATTTCTGCTCGTGACGACCGAAGATGTTCACTGTATCTCCACAGAACTGGTGCGGAGCTGATGCCATAGGTTTATGAGAAGGTTTCTTTGCTGCAGATGATGGTTTCAATGAACAATCACACTGAATAATGTAACTTTTCGCTAAATCTTGGTTAAATGCTTATGAATGGGAAAGCTCCTCGAGCCTTTCGTTGATTAATGACAATCGGTATTGGTGGTGCATGATGAACTATTAGGAGTAAAGTTTATTTATTGCATATTTAGAAATGCGAAGGTGGCAGGTACGACAAAGAGCAATTAAGGAATGGAGGTTTCTTGAACGTACGAAGGCCATGCAGTGTGAAAGTGATTTCATGATTTTGAAATGAACACTCAGATGGGATAATATAATCTCTCCACAAATTTTGGTTTAATGCGCATGGATACAAGATTTCCTCGGCCCTTTCGCCCATCAATGACAATATATACGGTTTCTTCATGATGACTTGTTAGAATTAAATGCCAGTAATTCCATATTTAGAAACAAGATATTTCTATATATATATATATATATATATAAAACTTTATATTTTCTTTTATTGTAGAGAAGTGCGAAGGTGAGGGAGACGACGGAGAGTAAGGAAAGAATGGAAAGTTCTGAAAAGCAGTTGGACGTGATTCAAAAAAAGGTTACGAGGATAGTTAGCAAGAGATCATGAAGGGGGAGTTCAACGACCGGTTTGTATATTTGTGGAATTTCGGCAAAATGGCTAAGTATGGAATAGGGAAATTGCTAATTGCATGCGTAGCAATAAGATCTTATATATAATTGCCAACTACTAATTCCAAAAGGACGTCGGCGCATGAAACAATGACTACGAATTGAATATTTCTTGAACCCGACAAAGGGACGATTCCCTAAAGAAATTTGAACAAATGGCGAAGTATGGAAAGTGGACGGGTGGGCTTCAAAATAGGTTGACAATAGTTCTAGTAAATACGCGAGGAAGTGGTGGTTAAATTGTATTTCTCGAAAGTTTTCAGTGCAAAAAATGTGCATCACGGAAAAGGGCATGACAGGTGGATCGTAATACGGAAAAGGGTAAAATTTCATGTTTCAGAATTTTTGAGTGCAAAGTGTAAAACGGAAGAGATCATGAAAAGAGCATGATAGGTCAACCGTAATACAAAAAAGGGCATGATCTAAGAATGGTTGCAAATTTGTATATCTGTCAATTTGTATATAGGAGAGCTATGAATGCTATTTGGAGGTCCTGGAAAAGTAGAGGTGCAATGTTGATGCAGCCAGCGGGGTCCTCCTGTCAATTTCTATATGGCGGAACTTTGGGTGGAAGTTGTGGGACAGGGAACAATAAAGGGTCAATTTAATGAAAGGGGAAGCGGTGGTTGGAAATGCGTGAATTGGGAAAATAGAAAGGGGGAAGACATTTTTCGTAAGTGCGAATTGGTTTCAAAGAAGCCCCATTGTTGCAAAATCATGATCTACTAGTTATCAGGAAATGTGTTGTTGAGGATTACATTTTATTGCAACGTGCACGTGCAGTTATGTTCTTGATACATTATTCCATGACTGTAACATACCAACTGAAGTAGTGAACTTTGTTTTGTACTAATTAGCATTAAAACTTAATAATTGCATCTCTAGAAACAAGAAGAACAATTTTGCTGGAACATTTTACATTGGTAATAGTAAACATAAGATCGAAGAAGTACGAGAGCACCGAAGTATGCCAATTAGAACATGCGTAAAACCCATAAAAGTGGCAGAGATGAAGAGTCCAAGGCCAAAATTTCGTAATAGCAAATCCATTTAAAAAAATAAGAAAAGTATTGAGTATTGTACATCTATGCTTAGAAATTGGATCTAGTTCTTCAGTTGAAAACATTGAAGGTATTTGTGACAAACACGGGCACGGGTTCTGCAGTATGCAAGATCCTTGGAGTTTTCTCCTCGATTAATCATCCTCTGCTGAAATTGATATTTTTCAGAAGCTTTGCCTGAGGAAGAAGACGAAAATGGTTACAGGGCAAGTGGAATAGCCCTTAGTTGAAACCGGCTCTTCATAGTCGAAAATAATTCAGTAGTACAACTTGCATGTGCAATTACAGAGGCCCAAATTAGTCCATTATGGGCAGAAGGAGATGACTAGTAGGAAAATGCGTTGCAGCAGTGAAAGTTTTTCACCTGATACCAGAAAATGTTAAACAATATTTTTTTGGCTTGAAATATATCTCTGGAAGCATCAACATATGATTGCTTTACAGTCAAACTCTTCTACCCAGAATAGACTAATTTGGAACTCTAGAATTCCTACTTTGGCGGTGCAAAGTGGCTGTTGCGTTCGCTATCCGTTTTTTCTGTAAAACTCCTTTTGGTGTTGTCATGACTGCGATCATCGAGCCGAGAAGGTCCGTTCGTTATGGTTGATTTCAATTTGGGCCCAGGAGTGGGAATATTTTCTGCATTACCATCATCCATTTCCGTATCATCGTCAATCAAATCATCTTCTTCTAGCTTGGAATTCATGGCATAAAGTTTTGCGACAGACATGACTGCAAGTGGGCAGGTTCTCTGAGCAGCCAAGGTTGGGATCGAATTTTTTGGCTTGAAATATATCTCTCGGTGTACCAAGGGACCATCTCATTTTTTGCTCGTAGCTGGAGAGAGATGAATAGTAAGAATATGCCCTGGAATAGTGGAACCTGTGGCCATTATGCCCCAATGTGTTGACTGTGTGTGGAGAGAACTGCTACCACAAGTTATTAAGAATTTTCGTTTGCTCGAGACGATGTTTCAAATGAAAATTGGGGAGGGATAATATAAGCCTCCGCAAAGTCTGGTTTAATGCATATCAATGGAATATCTCCTCGAGCCTTTCGCTAATCAATGAAAATTTCCAGGGTTCGTGCGGAATGAGTTGTGATCATCACAGCTCACTAATTGCATAATTAGAAAAAAATGTGAAGGTGGCGGTGATGGTGAAAAGACATTAAGAATCAGAAATTTCTTAAAAGCACCAACCCGTCGGTAGACAAAAAAAAAGAGATTGCGTCGCCTTTGAAATGAATACTTGGAAAGGATAACATGCTTTTGCGTAAATCTTAGTTTAATTCATACTAATGACAAATCTTCTCCGAAATTTCGGACATTAATGACAACTGTAACGGTTGTTGTAGGATGGCTACTAGCATTAAAGCTCAATTATTGCATATGGAAAGTGGTCAGGCGGGCTACAAAAGAAAAATAGAAGAAGATATACCCAGGAGACGTGAAGGCCTGATGGTTCTTTGCCTGGCGGACGGGTTCTCGGCCTGACGGGCTGAAAATTGAGCCTTTATTGTTTTGTGTCCTACAAATAGCACCTACACTTCTGCGAGATACAAAATGATAGGCGGAGTTGCGGGTTGGTTGGTTCAACATTGCGGGTTGGTTGGTTAAACATGTACTTTTATAAAGTATGGACATCAGATTGTATAGAACATATCTGAATCCGTGATTCCATACTTGGGCACTTTTTGTTTCGCACGTTCGCGACATGGCGGGCTGAAAATTGAGTATCTATTGTTTTGTGCCCTACAAATAGCACCCACAGTTCCTTGATATAAAAATTGACAGTGGGAGTTGCAGAGATGAGTTTCTATATAAAGTATAGACATGAGATTTTATACAACATATGCGGATCGCTTATTCCATACTTAGGCACTTTTTTTATCGCGGGTTCGTGGCCTGGCGGGCTGAAAAAATACTGAATATTGTTCTGTGTCCTATAAATAACACGCAGATTTCCGCGATATACAAATTGACAGCACGACCTACGGGTTTCTTGGTTGAACATTGCATTTGTACTATTCTAGAACATATGTGGATTCTTCGTTCGCAGATTCTTCGTTCCCTACACTACAAATAAAAACCACATTTTCGCGATATACAAATTGAAAGGAGGACCTACGGGTTTCTTGGTTGAACATTGTATTTGTATTGTTTTAGAACATATGCGAATTCCTCATTCCATAATTGGGCACTTTTTGGATCCCGGGTTCGCGGCTTGGAGGGCTGAAAATTAAGTATTTATTGTTCTGTGTCCTACAAATAGCACCTACACTTTTGTGATATACAAATTTACAAGTGGGCTTCTCGAAATAGTCTCTATATAAAGTATGGAATGAGATTTTATACAGCATATGCAGATTCCTCATTCCATACTTACGCAGTTTTTGGATCCTGGATTCGCGGCCTGGCAGGCCGAAAATAGAGTCTCTATTGTTCTGTCTCCTACAAATAGCACCTAGATTTCTGCGATATACAAATTGACGGCGGGAGTTGCGGAGATGAGTCTCTATATAAAGTGTCGACATGAGATTTTATAGAGAATATGCGGATCCCTGTTTCCATATTTAGGCAGTTTTTTGATCGCGGATTTGCAGTATGGCGGGTCAAAAAAAGAGTCTCTATTGTTCCCTGTCCTACAAATAGCACTGAGATTTCCGCGACATACAAATTGACACGAGTCGCCATAGGATGCTTGGCTGAACATTGCATTTGTTTTGTTCTAAAACATATGCGCATCCCTCATTCCATACTTGGGCACTTTTTTGGATTGTGGGTTCGCGGGCGGGCAGGTTGAAAATTAAGTATCTACTGTTCTGTATCCTACAAATAGCACCCACACTTCTGCGATATACAAATTGACACACGGACCTGTGGACATAATCTGTATATAAAATATGGAATGAGATTTTACATAGCATATGCGGATCACTAATTGCATACTTAGGCAGTTTTTGGAGCACATGTTAGCGGTCTGGTGCACCGAAAACAATCTATTGTTTCGTCGCCTACAAATAACATCCAGACTTCAGCAATATACAAATTGACAGGTGGACTCGGGTTGCTTTGCTGAACATGGACTTTTATTGTCCTGTTGCGATCCCGTATCAATTTCATAGTTAGCGAT
>SNQJ01S0057199.1:89328-102574 GCA_010110895.2 Picea sitchensis
CACGAGTCGCTACAGATTGCTTGGCTGAACATTGCATTTGTATTGGTCTAGAAGATATGCAGATCCCTCATTCCATACTTGGGCACTTTTTGGATCGAGGGGTTTGCGACCTGGCGGGCTGAAAACTAAGTATCTATTGTTTTGTATCCTACAAATAACACCCACACTTCCGCGATATACAGATTGACACACAGACCTGGGGACAAAGTCTATATATAAAGTATGGAATGAAATTTTATACAGAATATGTGAATCACTAATTGCATACTAATTGACAGGTGGACTCGGGTTGCTTCGCTGAACATTGGACTTTTTTAAGCGCGAGCCGTTGGGCNTTTATACAGAATATGTGAATCACTAATTGCATACTAATTGACAGGTGGACTCGGGTTGCTTCGCTGAACATTGGACTTTTATTGTGCCGTTGCAATCTCATATCAATTTCATAGTTAGCGATTTTTTTTTATCCGGGGCTTTGGGGCTGGAAATTGGGCCTCTATTGTTCCGCATTGTACAAATACATTTTTCTACAATATATGCGGACCTACGAGTTGCTTGGCTGAACTTTGCATTTGTATTGTTGTAGAACATATGGAGAGTCCTCATTCCATACTTGGGCACTTTTTGGATTGCGGGTTGGCGGGTTGAAAATTAAGTATCTATTGTTTCGTGTTCTACAAATAGCACATACACTTCCGCGATATACAAATTTACATGCCGGCTTGTGGACATAGCCTCTATATAAAGTATAGAATGAGATTTTATACAACATATGCGAATTCCTCATTCCATACTTAGGTAGTTTTTGGATCGTGGGTTCGTGGTCCGGTCAGCCGAAAATAATGTCTATTGTTCTGTCTCCTACAAATAGCACCCAGATTTCCGCGACATACAAATTGACAGGAGGAGCTGTGGGCTGCTTGGATGAATAGTACATTTGTATTGTTCTAGAACATATGCAGATCCCTCATTCCATAGATGGGCATTTTTTGGATCGTGGGTTCGCGTCCAGGCGGGCTGAAAATTAAGTATGCAGAACCCTCATTGCATACTCACAAGTGGACTCAGGTTGCTTCATTGAACATTGGAATTTTATTGCCACGTAGCGATTCTGTATCAATTTCATAATTATCGATTTTTTTCTATTGGAGGCTCTGGGGTTGGTGGGTTGGAAATTGGGCCTCTATTGTTCCCCGCTGTATAAACACATTGTTCTAGAACATATGCCGATCCCTCATTCCATACATGAGCACTTTTTGGATCATGGATTCGTGACCTAACGGGATTAAAATTAAGTATCTATTGTTTTGTGTTCTACAAATAGCATCTTGACTTCCGTGATATACAAATTGACAAGCGAACTTGTGGACATAGTATCTATATTAACTATGGAATGAGATTTTACACAGTATATGCGAATTCCTCATTCCATACTTGGGCAGTTTTTGGATCGTGGGTTGGCAGCCTGGCGGGTCGAAAATAGAGTCTCTATTGTTCCCTCTCCTACATATACCACCCAGGCTTCTGCGATATACAAATTGATAGGAGGACTCGGGCTGGTTGCCTGAACATTACACTTTTAGGCAGTTTTTGGATGGCAGGTTCGCGACCTGGAAGGCCGAAAATAGAGTCTCCATTGTTCCCTCTGCTACAAATAGCATCCAAACTTCCGCCATATACAAATTGACAAGAGGACTCGGGCTAGTTCACTGAACATTGCACTTTTATTGTCCCGTAACAATTCCGTATGTATTTCATATTTAACGATTTATTTTGATCGGGGGCTGTGAGGCTGGCGGGCTAAAAATGGACCTCCTTTGTTCGGGCTCGCGGGATGAAAATTGGGACTTTATTGTTCCACGCTGTACAAAAGCTACCCACAACTCCGTGATATACAAATTGACAAAGGAATCTGTGGGCTGCCTGGGGCAACATTGCAGTTTCATTGTTCCTTGTCCTCCGAATAGCGTTCGAAGATCCGCCATATATAGATTGACAGATGGACTTCAGAGCTGGTGCATTAAAGTGTTAAAGGATGTTAAATCGCTTATTCTTAAAAGAATCAAGGAAAGAATTTTTATTTTTTTTTAAATTCTATAGCCACAAGCATAACAAGGACCAATTTGAATTTTAAGGGCTTGTTGTTCATATGATAACACAATTGCATTCCGCACACTAAATATTCATTGATTTCAAATTATTCCAGGATATTAATCTGACTAACTTCATCGAATAAGCAAAAATGTGAAAACAACGACCAATTTGTATTTTAAGAGCCTCTTGTTTGTATGTGAGGACAGTTGCAGTTCAGACACTATATATTCGTTGATTTCAAATTATTTCAGAACAATAGTTTGACCAAGTTCATCGATCAAGGAAATCTGCTAAAGCAAGTGACAGTATAGTTGCGTCACAGTGCCATAGAAATTACCAGGCGGATCTACGTCCTAGCTGGCTAAAAAAAAACAATTATACTGTTCGGTGTCCTCCAAAGAACAACTGGAGTTCCAGGGTATACAAATTGACAGACAAAGAAGATAACCAAGAACCAACCATACTTTAAACAATCCACAAGTAAGTTCCTAGAAGGTTCCATAGAGCAGAACCCATCGACCTTTGCACCAAACAATTTGATATACAAAGAAAAGATGTCGCCTCATTTGTTTTCTGTTGAAACGAACTTTCATCTAGATGTTGAACAAATATTACAGAGAGACATGAGGTATTTTCGTTTCCTCTCAAAGTTTCATATAAATTTTTTTCCCCTTTTCAGCCGATATGAAAAATTGCATAGTCCTCATTTAAGGTGAATTTGCTTTGTATCCGAAGCTGCCGCAGCATGTAGACACCGCTTGCCTTTTTCTATAGATATGTTTCATGCGACAACTCTACCAACTCAGGAAGCACATTTTGTAACAGTGGCTGCCTGATCATACAGTGCACGGTTGTGTTGCCCATGGTTTGAATAACACCACTGAGGCAATGTCCATAAATATATGGACATTTTTCACCGCATCACAGATAATCAATCGTATCATCAATTATCAAAGCGGAAGCAGAGGCAACAGAATGGCATTTTTCACAAATGGGCTCAAAGGGGGTTGAGTACACATTGGATGCAACTAAAAGACCTTCAACCTGGGAATGCGAGCAAAATAATTAATACATTGAACAATATAATACACAAATGCATCCCACCCTCCCCTTTAAAAAAAAAATAAAAAAATTTAACAGCTGCAGAAATTTGTTAAAGGCTATTTCTATAAGCAAAGCGAGGATGATTTTGTAAATGTATACACACAACAATTCTAGAGCTAGCTAGCTTCTCCAGATCCTTTACTGTATCTTCTCGCAACTCTGTTACAAATGTTGACTGGGTTGTCCGAAAGATCGTTTCTCTAGCATCCTTCTTTCTTGTTATATTTTTGAACAACATAAGTGGAATATGCCTTCTATGCAATTGTTGTTCCATTGACGAAAACAAATCTGAATACGTATCGAACAATTGTAGATGCAACATGGAACAATGCAATATTTGTGTAACTTATTCGACATACATGCAGAAGTGAAAGTAAACAAAAAAATTGAATATGAAAAGCGTTACCATTGCCTTGTCGCTGTCTGACTCTCCATCCTTTATACGGAGAATGTGTTGCGACCCAAATTTCCTGGCCAGTGTGACAACAGCCCCAATCGTTCCCATTGGGTAAATATCAGTGCTCGGTGCAAGTTGCCTAATAGTCGAGTCCGAGAGGAAGCGGTATTCTGAACAAATAGGAGGATTTTTTTCCACAATGCTTGTTTCGTTGACCGAAATAATTCGATTGCAATCACCACGATCATATACTATTTTCATAAATACATTAAAATTTGTAATGGATATCCCATTATGCGACAATATCTTTTCTGCATGTTTTTGGACAAGTTGTGGAGGAACAATCAGTGTGACTGTCATCATGGCATCCTTGTCTATCATATCAACAGGCACAATGGGTCTACTTTTGTTTGCCTTGTCCAAGTAGGTGGTATAGACAACCATTATGTCCCCGAAGAACACTTGTTCAGTTTGGCGGTTGTTCAAGGCCTCTATTGACAGTACTTTGGATTTCGTAACTCTATACCTGAAGACATTTTTTGAACAGGAAAACTAAAGTGAATGGTAGGGTGCTACAAGTACACACATACTTTTGATGAACTATGGAGCCAGAGTTTCAGAACGACACCTCTTATTCTGTGGAACATGCAATAGGTTTGACGTCTCGCTCGTACTCGTTCATACTTCTTGCGAGCTGCAAACCATGTACTGCAAATGGCATCAGAATATTCGCCATTCCATAGATGAATATATAGCCCGAGAAATTTGTCTAGTAAACATAGTAAGAGCAGAGCGCATGCATCTTTACCTTTGGCCTTGTCGGTCCACCGATGTCTGGGATGACTGACTACTCATGGCCGTGTTACTATTCCAACTTTTTCTGATGCAAGCATTTGCAGATGGACATCAGGACTAAGAAAATATATGAATTCTATATTATATGCCCCCACCCGGCTTGTATCTTTAATTTTCCGACACACTTGGTATACCTTTTAGAATATTGTACCACAGAACCCTCTGTTGCTACACAAAAGAATTCATCTCCCTATCCAAGCAACCTATTTTTTCCAAGGCAGCAACGCGGAAGATGCAATCGACAGGAAGGCAAGTTAGTTTTAAAACAGACATGTAAGACAAAAAGAAACAGGTCTATTTACCCGCTAAAGAGTCCTTCGTCTTGTCCAACCATTCTCTTTGTTTAAATGTAGCAATGCAACACAAACACAATGGACATGAACTAGCTTAGTATGCAGGAATAAACGTATGCAACCAAGAAAACTTACCATGTAGGAAGGCACACAACTAGCTTAAGACATATCCAGACCATAAATGAAATACAAAACAACGCAATATGAAACAACAGTACGAGCATGCACCTTTCTATATCCTCTTCAGCCGATGTAGTCGAGACTCTTTCCTTTTCTCCAGCTACTCTGTTTGTTTCAATTTGGGAACCCACAAAATTTAATGAACATCAATGGAAGTTGGTATTCAGTGGAGAACAAGCAATATGTACATAGAGAAAAATTGACTCAACGAACAGTCTACAAAGGCAGAAACATGAACCTTTGTGCTTCTCTATCCATGGCTGTAAATGTGTACATTTTTTTTCCCTGGCCAAAATATATTACAAGGCACAAAATATCACGCAACTGCATGGCCACAACTAAACAATTTTTGCTTTTCCCTGGGAATTTATCCACATATGCCCTCTAGCCATGTTTTTTATCCTCTACACAGACTGTTGTGCCCATGATACAAGTTCTCAGTTTTCCATGGCTAATTACCCACACATGCTTCCAGACATGAAAATATAATCTTGCATAATTTTTGTTGCACATATCATATGTCAAGAACAACACAAATTGCATCCCGCACACACCAGTCTATGTAAAGGAGAAAGGACATGTCATGTCATATCCACACATTTGACCATACATGGTTTATAAATGTACCCTGCATACATATTCTTTATTCCAACAAAAAAATAACGGGTATTGTAACTTCACATGTAATCCTCAATCAATTTTGCATGCAACTATTTTCTTTCATGGCAGGACTGTAACACCAGGAAAATCTCACAGAATAACAGATCTCGAATCCAACAGACATGGAAAATAAAAAAACTTCATATCCACTAGTGGGTGTAGGGGCTGAACACCGTAAAGCGCCCCAAACAAAACAATAACAATCCAAAAAAATAAAAATAAAATAAAAGCTCCAACCACCGCCGCTGCACCCCAACCCTGCAAGGACAAATCAAAGAAAAGAAACCAGCAAGGACCAAACCAACGAGAAAGAACGAAGAGGCCAAACTGCACCCCCAACGCCCCAAAGCGCAAACCCCGACCAAACAAACAGAACCAGCAACCTGAGAACCAACAAACCAGCAAGGACCACCGAGCCAGTGAACAACATATGTATCTCCAACGATTAAGAAACTGCAACCCAAGAAGAAAAGGAACCGAAAACACAGAAGGAACATGCGACTACAAATAAGCAAACATTCTTACTTGCAAACTGCAAACTAAACAACAAACAAGGAATACAAAATGAAACCATGGCATCGAAACTTACTCCGAAACGATGAAATGCAGAAGCACAACTCAAATCACCAGTGAAACAACAACAAGCAACAACCGAGAAACCAACAAACAAGAACCACTCACCGAACCAGTAAACAATGTATGTAGCCTCAACAACCGAAAAAACCAACGAAGAAGAAGCAGTCACTGAACCAGTAAACAATGTATGTAGCTTCAATGGCAGAACAAGGACAAAACATACAATGGCAATTGAACTGGCGGTAGACAATCAAGTGCAAATTCACTGTAACTGTATAGAAAATTTCGAGGAAAAATGTACTCCGAGAACCGTATTTACATAAACATTTAAGACTCTCAAGCTGTCTAAGCACCTTGCGGAATGAAAACATTTAAGCTGTCAGGGGTGTTGCAGAACGTCGTGTCATATGAACATTTACGCAGTCAGTCCTATTGATGCATCTCAGAATAAGTGTCAATACATTTCAAGAAATATACATCCTCCAAAGACGCTATAAAATTTGGAATTCTCAATCACTACAAAGCTTGGATATCAAAACTTTTCAATATGCTTATTACATATCAAAACTTGCAGATATATTCGGGTAGCAGAAAATGCTAATACAAATATTCGAACTAATGCTAGCATTAATCAACCTTGAAGCAAGATACAGGAAAAATATATGATTAAAACATACTGACTACAAGAAAAACTTTGGATATGTTGTCATATAGCACATTGGGAATAGCAAAGCCGGCAATAAGACCTCCAATCTCTTATCCAATCAGATCAGTACATATATGTTACTTTTTATTATATAAAAATATATGCTTTTATTTCCATAGCTTCAACAATAGGTATTGTGCAAATATTTCGGGTCAAAGAACAAAGTGATATGCAGTCAACAATTTATCGATCGCTATAGTCCCTCTACGCCTACGGCAGGGACTAATAAGGATTTGGATAAATTGGGGGAAAATAGCAAGGAAGATGGATCCTTTCAAAAAAAAAAACAAGCTATTTATATTTATTACAAAATGGTTTAAACAAAAGAAAAAAACATGACTTGAATTGAACACTTAGTAATTTGTAATGTAATAGATATGTTTTTGGCCATAGGCTCTTTCTTAGTCTATGATGAAAATCTAAAAAAGATAAGAAATTATTAAAATCATCATTCAAAGTACATCATGGAAGAATATTCCTCGCACATTATTCCTTTTAGGAAAGAATACCAAAGAACAATACCAAAGAGAGGGATTCAAGTCAAAAGAAAAATAAGGATTTGATAAATTGGGGGATAATAGCAATGAAGATGGATCCTTTCAAAAAAAAAAAAAAAAGGGAAATAAGGATTTGGATAAATTGGGGGAAAATAACAAAGAAGATGGATACTTAAAAAAAAAAAGGGGAAATAAGGATTTGGATAGAAATATGGGAAAAATAGCAAGGAAGATGGATCCTTTCAATAAAAAGGGAAGCATACTTAGTGTAATATAGTGGTTTGGATACTTAGTGTAATATAGGGGTTTGGATAATTTAGAGGCAAACAATAACACAATCAATAAAGGAAATTGATTGGATAATATAAAAAAAAGAGTGTGTGTAAATGATAAACAATGTTTTGTTTTTAAAAGAATTAAAATATCATAATACTTATTAAAATAGTTTTTCAATAAATTTTTCATTGGTGAAAATTATCTACCTACACATTACCCATTATTGCTAGTATACTCTCTTTTCCTATCCATTGAATATCACATTATCCACCATTCAATTATTAGTAGTAGATGGATTATTTTAGATATTTACAAGATTCCCATTGAAAGATCCAAACAATGGTCTCAATTAAAGGACCACTGCATAGGATCCACCAATAACTATACTGAATTTTCTCATGAATGTGACATATTAATAACAAGAGCAATATATTGATATTCAAAATATTTAATATAAGTCAATTGTTTTTTTTCTAGAGAAAAATGAGTAATTTTATTCTTTGTGAAAGACAAAATTACATTTTGTAGGTGCTTCAAGAACACAACACACCAAAAAGTGTGTATAATATCTAAAAAGTGATTGGCTTTTGAAAGCCCTCTTACCATGACTATTTTGCAAATTCAAAATCACACCCAGAACAAGGTGGGTGTACATAACCTATCTGCTTAATAAGTGTCCTTTATATACAAGTAAAAGACCACCACAAAACTTTTGTGGACACTGTCTAACCTTTTTGAAAATCAAACACTGTTCATAATGTCTTACCATACATAAAACTGTATACACTTTGCTGTGCATAAAAAATTAAGGGAAAAACCGGGAAGGTTGGTCATGAAATTTTTTATCTGTCATTTAGTTTTCAAACCTGCAAGTGCTCTTGATCTTCCATAAATAACCTATGATAAAAAGCCTTTGTATCTTCTCCTTTTGTTTCATTGATATGTCATTGTCCTTGTAAGAGTTGAAATCATTTTTTAGATAATAAATCTACTACCAAATTTCTGTTCCTGATATTCTATTGATCAATAACCTGGAAGTATATAAAGTATTTAACTTTTTGTTGTTGAGATTTGATATTACAAACTACAAAATTTGCAAGGAAATTGAAACTGCTTATTATAGATCATGTTCTCTATAATAACATTTCATTTAAAAAAAATTCAACACATTTTTTATAATTAAATGATTTATTTTTTAATATATACAATATCCACAATTTTTTTTTCTTTTAATATTTAATATCTCAAATAAAATAAAATTAAAAAAACATCACGATCACTTTTATTTATATATATATATATATATATATATAATTAAAACATATGTTTTGCCTACCTTTATCCAAATTCAACCAAGCAATTTTTCATACCTTTGATCTAATATGAAAGTTTAGATATCCATTCAAAAGCATTGATAATGGTTAAAAACTTTTACTTTATTTGTACATTCATTAAAATTCATATAAATATATAAAATATTTCTTTTACATTTTATGTGATTTCAACAAAATAATTTTTCATTCGTTTGATCTATTTAATATGAAAGTTTACATATCCATTCAAAAGCATGGCTCGAATTCGATATTCTTTTTATGTTGGATACTCGTTAAAAACACTTTTACTTTATTTGTAGATTGATTAAAAATCATATAAATATATAAAATAAAATAATGTGTAATTATAAAATTTTATATAAATATTAAAAAACAATTTCTAATTAAATTGTATTTATTTATTTAATTGTTTTAAAAATAAGTTTGGTGGATTAGTTCAAGTGGATGAGGGTAGTTGTTTTCTTCAATGAGGTTTTAGGGTCGAATCTCTGGCCAAGAGCCTCTTTAGGGTCTCACTTGATGTCCCCACCGGGTTAGGCCCATAACCAGGCCGTATAGTTTACCCCGTTTACCATCCACGAAATGTGGGGAAGTACTTGGGGGTTTCCCGTGCTGTATTCCAGAAAAAATAAAACCCTGTAGGGTTAGCTTAAGTGGATGAGTGTCGTTGTTTGCTTGGATGAGGTTCCAGGATCGAATCCTTGGCTAAGAGCCTGTTTAGGGCCTCACTTGATGTCCCCACCGGGTTAGGCCCATAATCAGGTCGAACGGTTTACCCTATTTACCATCCACGAAATGTGGGGAAGTACTCGGGGGTTTCCTGTGCTGTATTCCCAGGAGAAATAAAAGCTCGGTTGGTTAGCTCAAGTGGATGAGTTTCGTTGTTTGCTCGAATGAGGTTCGGGGTCGAATCCATGGCCATAAGTTTTTAGGGCCTCACTTGATGTCTCTAGTGGGTTAGGCCCGTAATCAAGCTGAATAGTTTACCCCGTTTACCATCCACGAAATGTGGGGAAGTACTTGAGGGTTTCCCGTGTTGTATTCATAGGGAAAAATAATTGTTTTAACAATGGTCTTATTGCATTAAGAGAAATTAAAATTTTTGCAGTTTAATGTTAAAGTAATTATTAACATTTATTTTATAATATAAGACTATTATGATATGTGTAAGGCCTTTGACTTGAATGACGTAGGTACCCTCGCCCAAGTCCTCAAGGAGACGAAATTTGGGGTTTCTCTGGCACCCAAGAATCACACTAGCTGGGAAAGTGATCGCCTTGGGCATGGAAACACATCAAGGGGATTTCCCAAACATGACGCTAAGCATGAGACTAAAGTGACCAAGAGAAGGGTTACGTCGAGCCAAAATATGAGTCGGCTAGGCAAGGCATGCAAAAGGCAAGGGCGCACCAAATAATTTGGGGCACATCGACACGAGGAGTGTGCCTAGGGTTGGGGTGCGTCGATCCCAAAAGGATGTGAAGGTTGAATGAATGCATGGGTTCATTTGGGAACATCGATATGCGAAAGGGTGTGTCAGTTTATTTGGTTGCGTTGGTCTGCGAAGGGGTGAAACACACCTAAAGGATGCGACAGTTCCCGAAGGTGACATTTGGAGTCCATAGAAGAACACAAGGGTGCAAAACCAAGGAAGGGATAAACAAAAGGCATAGAGGAGAACAATTCAAGTAACCAAGGTAGAGTTCTGAGGTAAAAGGCAGGACATATGAAAAGTTACGAAGACATGGAAGATAAGTAGCCAAGAGTGGGACACACAAAGGGAGTTTTGGAAATTCTTGTCACAAGTCTGGGTGAGGCATGCCATGAGGCAGAACCAAAGTTAGTGTTATCTTGGTGAAGTCTTGCGATAGAGAAGAGATGGTGAGTTTGTGGTGGACGCACATCTGGGGCACACTGCAGGGGTTGCGAAATTTGTTGCACAAAAGAGTCTTGGTGGGGTGAATCTATGTATGAGTGACATGGTGAGGTGAGGCGATTCATGTGACTCTATCCAAGTTGTAAACCAACCTGGTAGTGTTCATATTGTAACTATTTAACAAGAATAAGACTTAGTCAGGTGTTAGGCACGTCTTGTGCCACCCGCACTATATCTGTGTGTGTTTTTGTTTGTTTCACAAGTGTTCTCTTTGTTTAGCGTGTTCATGGATGTATGCTTAAATGACTAAGTGTTAATACGAGTAATAATTTGTCTAAGTATACAAGTGAGTTGTAGAGAGTCGGATTGGGACTCGTCCATAGCCTAGAATGGAGCATGGGTATGCTCTAGGTGAAGAGACATAGTCTGGGTGAAGTATCCTTGGTGTTGTCAAGTAGCCAAGTGAGAAACATTGCAGTGTTGCATGCCTTTAGGAGGTGTACGATCGCAAGATTCGGAAAAGCATCCTGTGGGATCATGATAATTGGTATCAAAGCATGTTCATTGCAGACTTTGAAGAAGGTTCAGTGAAAACTTGGTGAGATCCTCACTACTACTGCAGTGGCGATAGTGGTGTTGAGGCACATTGCAAAGAAAACTTGGTTGTAGAATTGGTCATTGGTTCGGTAAGATGGACTGACCTATCACAGAGACATTATAGGCACAAAATTGGTTGGTTTAGGGAGTAGGTTTACAAAACAATGGCTAGTAAGTGAAGAAGGTTGCTTGACATGATAATTGGTCATTGAAAACATCATAGTGGAGTAGATTGTGAAGATGGTTTCACTACAAGGAAAAGAACCTCTAGTGGAGGTTTTTGCAAACGCCCCTATAAAAATAATGCAAAAATTCGTTTATAGTGGATGATACTAGGAGAGGCAAGTGAGCAGAGGTTTTAGCAGATGCTTTTATGCCGATGCTTTTATAAGTACATAACGCACTGTAGCAGGGTTATTTCAAATAAAAATAAATATTATCTGGTGCACTACAAAAATAATGACGCATTGGGAAATAATGATGCATCGTAATAACATTCTTTAAAAAATATTTGGTTTTCAACATAACACTGGAAGCACCGGTGCGCTATTCGTAGAGCACACAATTATATGGTTAAACAAAAAACATTTACGCACCAATGTTGGATTGTGTCAAAAAATATATTTCGGTGCACTCCATTGCATCATGCGCACCAATGCTCCAATATGGAGCACCGTGTTAGGGTTAATTTCCAAATTTAAGCGGTGTTGTATGTAAAACCAGCCACACCGAGGTGTTTATTATTATACCACACCGTGTCATGCTTAAAAAAAAAAATTCGCACCATTGTATTTATCAAAAAATGTACGGTGATGCAATATGTAGTAGTAAATGCACCAGTGCGTACATGTGCCCAAAAACACGTGCACCGTTCTAGGACTATTTTTTTTTTTAAATATAATTGGTGTGTTCATTAAACATGTATGCTCCGATGCGATTGTTCATCGAGCGCACTAGAATAGGGTTTTATAATTTTTTTTTACCAACGGTCAAAATCATTTTTACCATTTTTAGTGTTGTAGAGCTCAAAAGCATCGGTGCAATCTTTTCCTATCTGAAGCGCCCTTCCATCCGTGCTTTCCTTTCTTTCCTTTCTTTTGTCTGTTGCCCGATGCATGAATTTAAAATTTTTCCAAACGATGGGAAAATTTAGTTTTTTTCAGTACGTCGCAACCATGTCTCCCCAATGAAAAAATGTCTAAGTAATGTCCTTGTTTCTTCATAACTCAAGTTTTCACGATTAAAATTTAAAATTGAGTGAAATTTTAAGTGTAAAAAAAAAAAAAAAAAATGTGTGGTGCGTTCGAAGAACTCGACTCTCACCACCTACGGTGTGACCTATAAACATAAACACATGGGCACATCCATTTAACAATGCACCGAATAAAATCATATAACTGGTGGGGCAGTGCATTAAAGTACATATAACACATTGAGTCGTTAAAGTACATGGCACACTACCCTTATCAAATATATTTTTATGCAGTGCGTTGGTAAACATGTGCATTAGGGCGTTCATGTTTACCAAACGCATCACTGAGAAATGTAATGTTGTGTGGTGGTGCACCGCGTAAATGTTTTGGTGGCACTATACATGGTGCAATAGTAATGATAGGAACGCATCGCAAAAAGTTTCGTACTCGAAAATTTGGAAAAGTTTATGTGACAGTGCATCGATGTTCGTTACACGCACCGATGTGTTTAGTGAACGTATATGCACAACTTTTTTGCTAATTTCTAAATAATTGTTTACATGTGTTAATATTTTAATTTGTTTTTTGGTTTAAGCGGTGAGTAGGAT
>SNQJ01S0057200.1:0-14466 GCA_010110895.2 Picea sitchensis
ATAAGTCATATTTACATCAAACACTATTGGGTCCATTTCCCAAAACTTTGTGCTATGGGTCTTTCTTCAAGGGTTGACATCAATGACAACCAACCTTAATCAACAGCATGGCTGAGGGTTTTCCCAAATACATAGCTTCTTCTAGCCTATAAAAGAAGGGGTAGGGGTACCATTTGGAAGGGGGAGAATATAGTAAAGAAACTCTACTCAATTTTATATTCCTATTGTCCTAACCCTTTAACCATCTGTGTGCAAGGAGCAATACAGAGAAAAGAAGTTGGAGCACATTTGAAGAGGATCCCAGCATCAGGTTTGTGGAGTGGTGACTAGTCTGGACATTTTGTAAGTTGTTGATTCATTCAAAGTAATAAATAAATGCTTTTCCCATCCCAATTCATGAGTTCTTCATAGATTGATTAAATATATGTTTGAATCTCTAACCCATTATTCTATAGGTAAAATGCATGCGTAGTTTGTTGCTTGTTTTGTACACAGGTCAGCTTTGGAAGGAGAGCTTCTAACAAGGGATCAAGCATAAAGAGGGATTGACATTGAATGCCTGGAACAAGGTATGTTGGTATAACCATGTTTTTACTGAAAAGAAATGGGGTTTAAGTTTGGGGACGAAGGTAGAAAGTAGTTTTTTCTCGGTCATATCTGCATGCATAAGATAACCCTATTTGCTAGTACGTAAGGGGATTTCCCTCACAAGAGTAAGATGTGGAGTGTCCTAGCATGATGTTGTATTTTTGGCAAAATATTATCATGGCCATGGAATTAAACACTTGTGCATTATCATTGATTATCTTCCGAGGACAGCCAAACCTGGATAAAATGATTTCTTCTAGAAAATTGATTACTACCGAGTCAGTTGCCTTTATCTTAGGG
Source organism: Picea sitchensis (assembly GCA_010110895.2). Lineage (NCBI taxonomy): Eukaryota > Viridiplantae > Streptophyta > Pinopsida > Pinales > Pinaceae > Picea > Picea sitchensis. The sequence goes on from SNQJ01S0057200.1 coordinate 889, forward strand.
ATAAATTCTACCCACCTATTGAATAGTCTGTAGTAGTTAAAATCCATTTGTGCTGAACAATGGAATGTGTATGAATCTCTCCAATGAAATCGAGACCCCATTGATGAAACAGAGCTTCGGTTTTAACTGGAACTAAAGGTAAAGATGGGACTTTCTGTTTACCTATAAACAACTGACAGGGAGTGAAAGATCGGACTTTGGTGTTCACATATGTGAATAGTTTGGGCTAGTAATACCCGAATCTCAATATTTTATAAGTCGTTGCTCTCCAAGCATGGTGTCCTCCATGCACTCCCTAGTGTAATTCGTCTATAACCTTTTATGTTTTAGTCTCGACTAAACAACTCAGTAGGAAACCCAAGCGGTGTTTCCAATATAATTTACCATCTATGATACAATATTTTACAGCGTGTAACTTCAGTGTCCTAGATTTAGATGGGGTTAGTTCATTGGGACATTGAAGGGTCAATAGGTAAGAAATAATATCACGATACCAGACTGAAGTATAAAAATTGTCCTGAATCTCAACTGTGGGTGTAGCGAAATCAATCTCATTCATCTCTAAAAATCCCTCATTCTCTTGCAGTTGATTTATTCCAAGTGCTTTTAAGTTCGATTTGGCTAGCAACTTGGCCAAACCTTGAACTTTGATGATTTCAGTTGGTTTGACTTCTAAGTCGAACTCCTAAATTTTAGATATCCACCTACCTCTCCTTCCGTCACTGTCTGGTTGAACCAGTATATCCTTAACAGAACCTGTAGGCACATAAGCGATGATCTTTGAGTGCAATACATAAGTTCTGAAAGATTTGAGATCTTTCACCATGGCATAATCTTGTTTTTCGATGATGTCATACTTCAATTCGATGTCTCTGAGACTCTTGCAAAAAAATTCAATAGGCTGCTCGAAACCTTCCTCATTCTTCTGTAACAATACAACTACAATAGTGTGCTCGGAAGCAAAAGAAAAAATCAGAAACTCCTTCGTGTAATCTGGGCTTGCCAGGACTGGTGCTTCACTTATCACTCTCTTGATATGTTTAAATGATGCTTTGGCTTCATTTTTCCAATTCACCCCACTATTCTTCTTAAGCATGTCTGTAATTAGTTTTACGATTTCAGCACAGTTAGGGATGAATCTCTTCAAGAAATTTGTTTTTCCTAAAAAAAACTGAATCTCTTTAACATTTCTAGGGATATTTATAGTATCTATTGCTTCGATCCTTTTTGGATCAATTTTGATTCCATCTCTAGACACTATGTGACCCAAGATCTTACCTTCTTTCATTGCGAAGTGAGATTTCTTGGGATTAAGGGACAAACCAAATTTGCGACATTTCTCGAAAGTTTGCTTGAGATGCACTAAATGTTTTTCATTAGATTTTGAAAAAAAAGTCAGGTCATCGAGATAAATAACAACAAAATTATCTCTTTCACCCAAAAAGGTGATGTCCATAGCTCTTTGGAAGGTTTCCCCTTCATTCATTAAACCAAAAGGCATTTTATCATACATGAAAGTACCCCAAGGGGTAGTGAACGCAATTTTTTCCTTATCATCTTGATGTACTGTAATCTGATTGTAACTTGAAAAACCATCAATCATTGACATTATGTTATCTCCAAATACTTTCTCTAAAACATGATCCATCTTAGGAAATGAATAATTGTCTTTTAGTGATGATCGATTCAGGTTTCTAAAATCAACACACAGTCTGATTTCGTCGTTTTTCTTTCGTACTGGGACTAAATTGGCTACCCACTCAGAATATCTCAGTGGGACAATGATTTTAGCATCCATGAGTTTTTTTACTTCTTTTTCTATCATTGGTAATAACATAGGGTTAATCTGTTTGAGTTTCTTCTTAAAAGGTTTGACACTTGGCTTCAAAGGGATTTTATGTTCTATTATAGTAGTGACGTAAGTCTTCAATTCATCATAAGTCCAGGCGAAAATGTCTTTATATTGTCTAAGAAACTCAACATACTTACTTTTGATTTTCAGGGGTAGGTACTTGGATAATTTCACCAACCTGGGATTTCCTTTGGTACCTATATCGCAATCCTCGACCTCCTCTAGCTGAGGCTGCAAGGTAGGCTGCAAGGGGAATGTCATCCTGGTTAAATAACCTTTCTAAAGGAATCAGGCCCTTGAGGATCTGGTTATTTTTTAAAACAAGCATCTGGTGGTTAGCAATTTTATCATGGAACTCTTGGGGGTCCTCCCCTTCCTTCATGATCCAAACATGATCATTTTAGTTTTCTTGGTCGGCACGTGTTTCAGAAAACTCATCTACAAATTCTAAAAATTTTCGTAGTTGCTCATCATCTTCAAAGTTGCTCATCATCTTCAAAGACTTGCCAATGCTTTATGTTATTCAGTATGGAAGGTATATGTCTCATTTGTGTATGGTATTTCAGTTTGAAAGTAGTGGGAGGTGTGAATGTTGAAGCTACTTTGGCTAACGCATCAGCCTGTTAATTTTCGGCTCTTGGAATGTAGTGGATATTGATAGAGAAGAATTTTTTTTCAATTAGATACTAGACACAATTCTTGTAGGACCTCAACCTAGGATGTTTGGCCTGATACCATCATTTTACCTGTTTTACAATTAACTCTGCATCGCCAAAGATTTCGAGGTTTTTTATTTTCATTCTCCTAGCAGCTTCTAAGCCTAACACTAAGGCTTCGTACTAGCATACATTATTTGTGTGATCAACGTTCCACTGTAAACTATAGGAGAAATGGATAACAAATTTATCATCAGGTGCCACAAAAAGTGCCCCAGCTCTTGCTCCAAAAAAGGATGAAGCTCCATCAAAAAACATTTTCCAAACACCGGTGCTATATACATCTTCTTTTATTTTTTATTTTCTGTACAACTTTCTTCTATATGTACATAAATATCATCATCAATAGATAAAATACAATTGCCTAAATCTTGATCAACAATATATACAAGGTAGTTATTCGGGTTGAGTGGGTCAGTTACCGTAAATGGCAACCTAGTTTCTCTATATAGGCGCATGAACTGCCCTCCAAAGACCAGAATCGTGGCATATGTCATGTCGAGTTGGAGGGATCCCCCAATATTGGAACCCCAGGACCTATATAGAATCATTCCATACTTCAGGGGTATATCAATGACCACCACATCCATCAGAATGCTTTTCGCAGGTATCTGTGCAAGATTAACGACTAAGTCTTTTTATCATGCCTATACATTTAACTTTTCTTGAATGGAAAGAATATAAATCTCCATAAGGCCGGGTGATTTCAAGACCAAGTTTATCCATAATAGCTTTAGGCATTATGTTGTGAGATGCTCCAAAATCTAACATGCAGTTATGGAGTAGGTGATCGAACACGATTAGCATGATATAGAAAGGGGCAACGATGTCTTTGACACCTTCGAAATGTGGGCCGAAAATTATATTAGGCTTGTCATATTATAAGTTAATGAAATTGGCCTGACTTTCATTTTCCGAAAAACTAATCAGCTTAGCAAATTGCTTTCTGTATATTGTGTTTTTCACCAGGCCGACAAGAGGTATAGGAATCTTGATTTTATTGATTTCATTTTCCAGATTAAAATTTCCCACAATTTTGTCACTCTCTATGGTTTGGGCTTCAATCCCCTTCCTTTCATTTTTCTTTTGTGGTGAGGTTTTTGTTTCAGTTAGAGGAAACTTCTCTTTCTATTTTTTGACAACAGGTGTTTCTACTGACTTTGTCTTGGTAGGCTGTGTGTCAGCGGTGTTAGTTTTTTCAGTCTTCTTTTTAGTAGTTTTCAAATACGCCTCGTCTGTCTCACCCCTTGGAAGGTTCTTTTTCATTGGGGTGGTTATGAGACTCCTATTTCTGGGCCTTGGATTGTACTTCTGGTGAATTTTGTCCATTATACCATCTACAATACCCTGATAGGTCGAGTCTTCTGAAATACTATTGTTCTTGTTACTGTCAGATTTGTTTTCTTTATTTAATGATTTTTCATAATCTTGTCTCGATAAATAGGGTTGCAAACACTCGTCACCAAGATTATTTATATATTATTATAACTCATCGAAATCCTCTAAGTCTTCTCCTCCTATAAATTTTTCTCTCTTAAATGGGGTTTGGATTTTTTTGATCCTCATTTTTACTCTATCTTTGTTGAGTTTGAGGATTGGGATTCCTTCTGAAATCATTTCTGGGAAAATGATCATTTTTTGCTTGATCAAGTTCCATTATTGAGTTCTTATTAGACATTTCTTTAATTATTCTCACCATATCATCCATTTTGTCTCCTGAAGATTTCTCTGATCCAAAGCGTCCTCCTTGTTCTCTGTACCTCCTGGTTTCTTTGTTCCCAATTTCAACTTTGATTTTTAGTTTCCATGATGCCATCGTGTTCGATTTAATTTCTAGGGCATCATATTGCATCTTAGTGAGGTCTACTGATCTCCTTTCTCTTAATAGCAAGGCGAAATCATGGTCAAAATATCCAGCGAAAGTTACTTTCGCTGCGGGTTGGGAAGGTTTGACCTCAACTAGAATTTTACTATACAATTTATTGAACCTTTGGGTGAACTCAAGAAATGATTCAAAGTTATTCTTTCTGAGAGCCCCAAATTCAGTCAGATAATAGAGGTGGTATTTCCTTTCTCCCCACTGTATGATAAAATCACTTTCAAGTTTGTCGTAAGACCTTATAGATCCTGTTGCTAAACCTCGGAACTGGGTTCTGACCTGTCCTTCGAAATTCTGCACTAAGAGTCTGGAGTAGACATCCTCATGTTCAAGTCCTATGATGTCAACAAATTTTTCAAAGAAATTGATGTGTTCTTGTGCAGTTAAATCACCTTCCCATGTAAATTTTGGAAGATTTTTCATGTAATTTTTGGGGAGGTCGTGAAGAAGAACCGAGAGGACCAAAGGGGCATATCTGGCGACCACTTTGGCAAAGATTCCAGGGAGTGGTACTTGACTTCCTGCTCCTCTAGCATCGCCTGCGGCACCACCTCCAGCCCCACCTCCTCTAGTTGTTGCCATTGATGATTTAGAGGCTAGAACTTGGAGCTTATAAGGGATATTTTTACAAGGGTGGGGTAACCTTTCGACTGTGTTTGAATAGGGTGGAAAGTATTTAGGGAACTGGCTATCAAGGTACAAGAAACTTGAGAAAGAAGGACTAGGAAAAAGTGAACTTGTTTCTTCAAACTCATAAGGAAAATATATAGGGGAATCAACGGGAGTCGAGTCAAGATATATAGGATATTCATTGGAAGGTGGAGAAGTAGGTGTCCGAATTTCAGGAAAAGAAAAGGTGTTGATTGAAGTGGGAAGTGAGGCGGATATTTCAAGTAGCTCCCTAGCATTTGACTATGTAGAATTAGGTCGACAAATCTTATTTTTCGATGAAGCATCCCATTTAAGGGATCTTCTTGATTTTAATTTTTTTTCCGGATCCGAAACTGGCGACGTATGTTTGTCGTTCGGGTTCTTCTTGGTGTTATTTTGGCTCAAAGCCAGTTTAATTTTCGTGGAGTCGCCAAGTGAAAGATAAAGGTAGCCTTAAAAAGATTTTTGATCCTTCTTCACTATCAAAGAAATAAAGTGTCAATGTGGTTCTTCCCAGGGAAAAAGTTTCATTTCTTCGTTTCCCGACAATGGCGCCAAAAAGATGTTGTTCCTGAGTTTATACTTTAAGGGTCTAAAGTATACCGTCAAGGCATCCAAAAAAGGTAGAGAGAGTTAAGGGGTAAGGTATCAGTTTTATGAAAGGAAAATCAAGGTCGGTTCCTCAAGTATCTTTGTCTAGCTTCCCATTGTTCTTGGATGCTAATATCTCTCTCAATTACTGCCCATGAACATTCTAACTCGACCCGAGTGTTTTCTGTCTGTAAGATGGTGTTAAATATGTTTAGAGCGATACTAGTTTGATCTATAAGGTCGGGTTCTATATTAGGTTATCTAGTATTAGGTACAGTCATGAGAGATAAAGGTTAAGAGGTCTCAAACTTTGTTTTTATAGTTACTTTTTTTGTTTTGAAATATAAGAAAAAAGTTTTCAAACTTAAAATAATGACATAATAGTTTTAGAGGCCATTTCCTGTGCCTGAGTTAAATTTGAAAATCATGAAGTGATGAAGAGGGAAAAACATAAATTTGTTGAGTAATATGAGGCATCAATCATGGAATAATATCGCATTACAACATGAGAAGAAAAGAGGACAAGAGATCTCTAATGAAGTACAAAATGAAGTAGTCCAAATAACTTACAGGTATTAAGCTTGTTGATAACAAGTTCATAGGAAAAAATATAAACCACTAGATAACCAGGTAACTCTTAACCATGACAAGTATTATACTAAGTCACAGTTAAACATTCATCAGAAATACATGAGTGAAAAATGATGAAAACGAAAGTAAAGATGAACACATAACTTAGTGCTGACAGAATTTGGAATCTCTTTTTGTATTATCTCTTATCACAGTAAGTGAGAAAAATTCTCTGGTACAATCAGCGGCCAAAAATCCTCTTCTTAGTCTTGCAAAAATATATTTATACAAAATCGCCCCTTTTTACAGTTGGTGATTTTCTAACTTCTAGGGGATAACGGTTACAAGAATGCAAAATATCAAACCGTTTGCATGGTAATCATTTATTTTTGTGTAATATCGATGATACATGATTTCAAAATGATTCTTTATTGTTTTGTTGAAGTATCTCCTTCTTTCAATCTGAGGCATTCAACACATTTTTCTAGAAACCGCGCAAAAAATCTAGGAGGCTCTGGAAAATCCTTCGCCTCAAAAAGATAGAACTTTCTCTGTATTTTCAGAAGTTGGTCTTCAATCACTTTACCATCAAACACAATTGATTGCAACCTCAAATTTGGCCTCACCAGCCACCTGTCTATTTGAGTGACATCAATTTCTTTTATTTGTGAAATTTCCATCTGAATTTCACTCAACTTTTCTTTGAAATTCATCTGATGTCTTTCAATGTTAATCTGTCCAAGGATCCCAGTACAATTGTCTCTTCCGATGCCTAATGATCCTTTGTATAATAGATTGAAATATTATTCACAATTGTCCTTAACTTCTTTGTTTATTCTCTTATTTTTGGCAATGTTGGCCTCCCATACCTTAAGCATGATATCACCTCTGATTTTCTCTGTAACAACCAATTTTTGAGCTTTTGATACCTCTTCTTTTGTCAAAGTACAACTGCCTTTTGAAAATTAGTCCAGGCTACTTTAGCTTCTTTTTCTTTCAAGAGGATGCTATCAAAATATTGACTTACTTGTTGGAAGTAGTTCTGAATGATTTCCACTTTGGAAATTAATTTATGTTTCCCTTTGTGTGCACTTCCAGTACCTGGGCTTGGAAAACCTTCATATCTATCACCTGATTTTGAATAGAATCTAACCTCTCCTGTAACTATTTAGTTAATTCATCCTATTGGGTGGCCTGTTCTCGACTGGCTTGCATCTTCATATACATTTCATTCAAACTTTCCTAAAGCGTTTGAATTTTTTATTTGTCAATGGATCTAGAATGTTCTAGCCCTTTGTTTATCTCTTCGCTGATATTTTTCTTAGTGTCTTTTAGTTGTGTTTGCAGCTGAGCTATCATATGATTCTTATGCCTTAGACTTTTTTTTTCATACTATCCATGATGAACATATTGGTTGTCGCCAAATCTCCCATAGAGCCTGCTACCTCTGTGGCAAATTCCTCTTCTTCCACATTTTGCCCGTCTACCAAAACTCTGTGCTTCTTTACCATAGAATCTTCTCTTTGATGCATCTCCTATTTCAAAACAACCTTCCTCTTTTTACTGAAGAAGTAATCAAAGCGGGGTATCTCATCTCTTGAGATAGGGGTAAGGTCACTAGTGTATATGGTTTGTAAATGAGGAATGCCAAAAGTTGACTGTAGAGGAGTCAGGGATGTAATAGGGCTACCCAACTCCGTAGATGGTGTTTCCCCTACCTTCTCAGGAATGTAAATAGGAATATTTTATGATGAGGGGGGAGTTGATTTACTAGACTCAGGCAGTATCTCAAACCTTTTTTCTGTTTCAGATCCTGGGTTGTCTTTTTGTGGAACTTCCATTTTTTGCAAAGACATTTCAGTCTCCTGTGGAATTTCCTTAGTATTTTCTTTATTCTGCACTTCTTTTCCAGGACTTGGGGGAGTATTTTCTTGTGTTGAAGGAGGGGTTGTTGACTATCCATACAGTACCTTGGGAAAACCACTTCGTCTGTGTTTCTAGAAGGTTTGAAGATTGGTTTGCAATTTGGACGGTAATGCCTGTATCCTGTCTAACACTTCTTCATAGATTTTGGCCTCTTTGAACACGTCATCGCAAGGAGATTTATCATCTTCATATTATTTCATGCCACAATGAGCCATGTGATTTCCCACTACCCTATAGGGTTCATATTTCTTGTTTTCGGGATCTACCAGCTTGACCTCTTCTATTGCTGCAACTTCAACTTTGGAGTGACCTATGTTGAGTAGTGACGACTTCCCAATTTGTACGAGAAACATTGGCCAAGAATTATTCTAAGCTACCTTCAATTCTATCCCAATGCCACCTATTATTATCTAATCTGCTACCTCCCTGCATACCAGCCTATCAGGGAGGAATTTTGGAAGTGCATGCGGGGGAATGGAACATCTGAAAACCCTGATGTAGGAGAAATTATCCTCGATAAACCAGTCAACAACTGCCTTGAGGCTTCCTATGACCAACTCTGAAATGCGAGGGGGGGGAGTGCATACCCATACAACATATGATGCATCGATATTACCATGAAATGAAAAATTTCATAGAAATAATCCTTATCATTTTCCTCCCATAGCTTAGAATGATATTCATGAATGGGCTCAGTGCAGGTTGGGTTCCAAATCTAGTTCATCAAGGGGAAATGAGTCATGAAACATATAGCATCCATAATGTATGTGGACATGTAAAAGGCCACTCATCGACCTTTGGATCTCGTGGTTTGATATTCCATAACCTCCTTAACTATGCTATTTGATAGAATCTTGTTCCAATTGAATTTGTAGCCTTTGACTGCTTCATGTAGAAGGGGCACCCATTCTGTAGGAAAATTTGCAGGATATTTCTTCCCAAAAAGTATGCATAGAATTATGGCCACATAGACCATGTACTCATTCAATGAAGCCATGGCATAAATGCCATGGGTATCGGCCCTGAATTTGGTTGGGTCTCTCCACCAGTCTTTGATTATGTCGGGGTATGTTTGATCTGCCTCTATGCATTCTTTCTTTTGAAAGTCACTTACGAACTCTTTATTATAAATGTATTTGGGATTGGGAGACAGTTTGTACATTACTTGTATATGCTCCAGTCTGAAGGAGCCAATGGTGACCCTTGATTGTCTAAAATGATCCTTATTTGCACGTCCGTTCTCTCTAAGGCCCAACTGATCATGTCATTGTAAGACATAAGTCGTGAGCGTGCCACTATTTTGTGCAATTCTAACTCTGCTATGTCTCAGAGCTTATTATTGGAATCATGGAGGGAATTCTTCATTTTGTAGTCCAGTAATTCAAAAATTTGTCTCCAGGATCTAATGCAATCAATGGCATGCAGTGTTGTATCAGACACAACATCTCCTTATGGGCTTGAGCTTTCAGCTGCTTCTTCTCTTTTCTTTGATGCCCTTCTGGGTGCCATAACGTTCGTGATAGAACGAAAACCTACTGCAGAGGAAAAATATATAAGCTTAGGCTGAATGCAAATCAGTCCTGATGGTGAAAAATAAGAATGAAACTTGAAACATAGAACCTTATGAACCTTTAACTCATCTTGCAATGAGCGTACTGACGCAGGTGATAGGAATTTAATGTTTTAATGAGGGAGATACGCTTGTAGATATGCCTTTGTGCCACAAGAATGTCCATTTATCCATTAATAATGTTGCCGTATGTTGGCGAATTCAAAACAGGAGCTTCAAAGGATTTCTTTCAACAAATCCTAAAATGCAAAATGCGAAAAGTGGTTTAGTCATCGTTAATTCCATTTTAAAGTTAATTTAGATTTGTTTTAGATTTTGTTAAAGAATCGCAATTTATCATTTCGGAGTTTCAGGGATCTCGTCTCCAAGAAAACTATCATAAGCAAATCTTGAATCAAAAAATCGCGATGGGATTAGTTTAGGCATTAATCACTTGTATTAATATTTAAATTAATCGAGATTAGGATTTAATTTCTTCCTTTCAGAAAATCGGGGATCGGAAGTTCGAAAGTCGATATTTTGAAAACATTCCAATACAAGGAAACCCGAAACACGAAAGGTTAAAAACTACTGATTGTGTTTAAAGGCTTAAATAGTCATGATTAAAAGGTGTTTTGTGAAAAGAGTGTCGAGACTTATAACGTTCACTTCTTTTCCTCATATTTCTTTAAATAATAAATCTTTTTCAGGTTTTCGGCATTGGGAAAATGGAGTTTTTAATTAACAAACATATTTTGTGGGTATTTGGAAACCGAATCCGAAGAATCGAAAGACTTTGACCCCCCTTTTTATAACTAAATGCGTCTCCATGACTAGGAAATAACGAAGTCTTAAGTTTCAAAGGGTACATTTTAAACTTCGTATCAACATCCTTGATCTTGGTTGTTTTAGGATAAACCATCCTTTCCACCACCTCATTCCAACCTTGAGCCTTTTCGGTGAAAATTTAATCTTCAAACCGGTCATGGGCATAAGGCCAATAGAATGATACCTGCGATGCATGTTTGAGGACCAGACCCTTGGGATCGTTCTTGTGAAAATGGATAGTCTGGAATTAGAATTATAATTGACTTAGCCCTTATTTCTTAGCCTATGTGGTGTCTTTGACCATGTAGAAGACAATATGAAACCCATAAGGTATGAAGGACCGCTGCTTGTCCTTTACTAAAGTGGCGTTATAGCCTTGCAGAATGGTCTGATAAAAAAATTCCCCTAACACTAGTCGATCAAGAACATATATGGGTAACAGATGAGGTGCCCTTGTGGCACCGAAAACCCTGATGTAGGTCTCACTCTCATATATATACCAGTGACCTACTTTTGATACAACATTTTTTTCTTCATCTGACAACCTTGGGCACTCTTTCTTGAACAACAAAGAATAAATGCGTCCAATAAACTGGTCAAATGCGTGCAATAAACTGGTCACAGATAAGAGAAAATGATTTCTTGTACCTTTTTTCCCATAAGATGCAGAAGTATACATGGAATGGGAGTGTGGAGGAGTGCCATTTTATGTTCATTCCAGAAAAAACATTCCTGGCGCAGATGAATTCCAACAAATATGAGACCATGTAGAAGGAAGGGGTTTATTCTTCTTTTGGTGTTTGAGCTTGTCGTATGCAAGTTCTCAGTTGTTTGGAAATGATTGCACCACAGTTGAATCTCATGCGTGAAATGGATACCGTAAAATCTAGAGGCATCCAAGCCTTTGAAAACTGGGAAAAATCTTTCTCTCCATGCAATCTGCAGAGGAGAGCCATTAGGTATATATATGGCTCCCTCAGGTTAGTCGTTGGGTACCATCCAGAGTTACAGTTGGTGAACTTTTTATCTTCTCTCCACCAATATGCAATAATCTTGCTGGTGTCATGCCTCTGTTAGAAGATCAAAACAAATTAAGTGTTTAAATGTTCTTCCAGTTCCTTGTGTTTGTAGTAACTCTGAAATTATACTGGGAGGAAAACCCGACGCATCCACCACTGTCATTGTAAATTAAACATCTTTGTGCATCGATGTGATCAATAACCCATTTCAAGAGTTCGATGTAGGGAAATACTAGAGTTATTCTTGCCACCATGTGCAAATAGGCCTTGCATAAATTCGAGAGAACTTCATCATGGAGTCTTCTTGTATCACGATCATTGTGCGGGGTATACTTGAGGGGTTCTTGCTTCTTGATTTTCTTAAACAATTATTCCCAGCGAGGGAATACTATTTTGGCCCCAATATTCGCCTCTGTGTCTCCAAATGTTGGGGGTTGGATGAAGGCCTTCTTGGTGGTTGTCTTAATGATGGTCACTGGCTTTGGAGTGAATTCCAAGTGCCTCACAACTTCTCGGGAGAAACCTTCTTTCTCCTTTGGTTCTTGCAGCTTTGGCGCTCTTCAGGATTTCCTGGTGGTGGGTTTATTCGAAGTCATTGTTCCTGCAACAGAAAATGGTTCTTTAAACATGCATACATAGTAGCGTTGGGTGGAAACATATGAAATGATGCGTAAAACATCATAAGATGATACATACCTATGATTCTTGCTAAAATTGTTGTTTAATACTCACTGAACCTTGGAATCCTTCTACAGAGCTCTGTTACACATAAAAAATACTCACTTTGATAGTGTCGCAAGTGTCATCATTACAAGGTTCGCAAGTGTCTCTTTTTGTTCACAAGTGTCGCAAGTGTTAAAGAAAGCATACTACCATGATGCCCATGTCGTGCCTATAAACGACATCAAGAGGACACTTGGCACATGTCAAACACTTGATTTGGAAGAGGAGGAAAGGTTAACTGGGCTCATGAACCTTTTTCCATCATGCCTATGTCGTGCCTATAATGACATGGAAAGACATTTGAAACACCTCAAACACTTGATTTGGAAGAGGAGAAATGAGTCAGTAGACTTACAAACCTTTTTCCATCTGAAAGCACCTCAAAAACTAAGTTTTGGAGGAGAACGCTCCCCTATACCTCTTCTGGGAGCGCTGACGCTCCCCCTTACACTGTCTGGGTGCATTATAAAGCCCTTTATCCCTTTTGAGGGAGCGCTGGTGTCTTTAGGAGTGTTGGCACTCCCCTTAAGCCTACTGGGGAGTGCTACAATGCTCTGATGGCCCTTTTGAGGGAGCGCTACCTATTTTAGGAAGTAGTTGAGTTGTTGAGATGAATGGGGAAAGGATCTTTTCATTCTTAGAAGGAAGTTGAGCTCGAATCCCTAGTCCAACCATGATATTAGGGCAGATCCTCAACTGAAGCAGGAAAATCCTCACCTTCCCCAAGGATATCTCAAGTTGTTGTGCCTCTCCAAGGCTATATAAGCAAGCTTTCTCATGGTGAAAGGGGACTGAAAAAGGGAGAATCACACCAAACTTATGATCTTATAAGTGGTGCTGGAACAAAGGTGATTGGGAAGCAAGGGATGTATGATATCATAGGGAGAAATTAGTGAATCTATCCTCATTCAGATAGTGGATATTTTGAGCAAGGGGTAGACAAGGAGGACTTGACGAAACTGTTGCAATCCATCTACAGCTGTAAGCAATGTTTTGTTCTCATTAATATAATTTGCTTGGCCTGTTTCTTTCTAATTCATGTTCAATCTCACATGAATTTGTCTCTTTAGTAGATAGACCTATTTTAGACTAATCTTGATAGAGTAGGAAGTAGTCGTACTTTGTTTGTCTACAGAGCTTATTGAGGAGCGAAAGATTGGAGCTCAACTCGGAGCGTGCATGGACAAACACCGGTAAAAGGTACTTCTTTTCTCCTTCCTCCTCACACACTAATCCACCTAGATATAAAAGGAAGTCAGTGACCATGATAAGCA
>SNQJ01S0057200.1:20700-43156 GCA_010110895.2 Picea sitchensis
TAGTAGATAGACCTATTTCAGACTAATCTTGATAGAGTAGGAAGTAGCCGTACTTTGTTTTTCTACAGGGCTTATCGAGGAGTGAAAGATTGGAGTTCAACTCGGAGTGTGCAGGGACAAACAACGGTAAAAGGTACTTCTTTTCTCCTTCCTCCTCACACACTAGTCCACCTAGATCTAAAAGGAAGTCAGTGACTATGATAAGCACTTTCTGTCTTAGAGTTAAGAGTCTAGCTCTTTGAGGAGATCTACCTGTCCACAGGGATATTTTCCTTCAACAATCTCTAGCCTTGCTCCTCTTTGTGCTCTAAACTCCTTGCCATGCATAATAGGTTCATACAAAATGACTTAAAAGAATATAACAAGAGAGATCCTATCAGTTGTATCAATCAGTTACTATGAGTAATGAATGAAATTCGAAACAAACTACCATCAGATCTATGCAAATAAATTCTATCTTGGTTGACGGTGGAGGTGCGGAGGGAGATGCAATGTATCGGTAGGATTAAGCAGTCCCTTTTGATTTGCGCGTGAATTAGCAACTAATGCCTGATCTAAGAATTATATAACATTTAAAATGCATCGTACCTAACGTATATTAGAGCTAAAACGTCTCATCACATCATGTCTCTCCAGTGGACAGATCGGGGACTGACGATATCCTTGTTTATTTTTTTGTTGGTGTGCTCCTTGAGACAACCTCTGGTGCCAAATGGTATCAGGGTTAGTTCAAGCGCATCGTTTCTTTGCGGGTTATCATCTTTTTAAAATCTCGACATCTAAATATTTTGGAAGTCGGAGATTGGTGATATCACCTTTACTTCACACGACTCTTATTCTTTTAATCTTTTGCCAATGCCGAATGGGTCGGTCTTCAGAGAAAGCTTTAGTGAAGCTTATTTACAGAGATGAGAGACCTCCTTCTACCGATGTCGATGGGATTTGACTCTCGACTACTTTGGTTTTATGAAGAGATTTTCGTCACTTTAATATTTCCCGATGCTGAACTTCTTAAGCGCGTTGGAGAAGAGTTTTGACTGTTGATTCCTTAATTAATTGTTAGTCCCTTTTAAATTTATGATGATTTTCACATGCTCAAGCAGACTTTAAAAGTTTAAACATGAAAACACAGGAGATGATAAATCAAGGCAACAGTTTTTATACTGAAGTGGGAATCAGACATTGCAAGAGATCAAGTGGTACCCAAAAAGTAAACATAGTAACAAATTGACACAGACTTTTTAGGGTGTGTTGAGTGCTCAACACTACCATCCAGTTTCCCCTTCTTTCCAACATCTCTTGTTGAGTGAACAAGGATCAGACTACAGGGTGAGGCACTATGACTTTGGTATGATTCTTTAGGATGTAAGATTTGAAGTGTTTCACCCATAAGCCTACTTGTCGATGGCAGGGTAATTTAGTTCAGATACTTGGAGGTTAGTTCTCATGAACGACACCAGAGCCTCGTTGTTGTCATAATCCTTATGAGTTAATACTTCAACTAGCGATTGGTCGGAGGTGAAAGTATTGAGGAAGAAATCTCTGCTAAAATTGGGGCTTCACAACACTGGAGCTTGAGATATCACAGTCTTAATATTGCTGAAAGAATCCTTTCGCTCATCATCCCAATTAAATTCAACATCTTTGCAGATCATTTTTTGTAATGGTCTGACAGTCTCGACGAAATCAGGGATGAATTTTCTTACAAAATTGATTTTCCAAAAGAAGGATTGCATTGTCTTTTTGTTGTAAGGTAATGGGAGCTGAGTTATAGCCTTGAATCATTCTAGTTCTATGTGAATTCTTGCTTGGGATATAATATTACCTAATATCTTTCCCTCCTCAACACCAAAGATAGTTTTCTTAGGGTTCAAAGATATACCATGTTTTCTACACCTTTCAAAAATCTGGGTTAAGTGTTGGATGTTCTCCTCTTTGTTCTTTGAATACACAGTTACATCGTCTAAATAGACTACTACACATCTATTAATCAGTCCTCAAAAATCTACGTCCATGGCCTTTTAAAGGTTGCCCCTGCATTGATTAACCCAAAGGCCATGCATTTATAAGTGAAAGTTCCCCACTTGGTTCAGAAAGTAGTTTTCAAAAGGTCTTCTTCTGAGACTAGAACCTGGTTGTAACCTAAGAAAGCATCCAGCAGGGAGAAAATCTCAGAGCCAGACACAATCTACAAGAGTTTCTCCATTGGTGGGACTGGGTAGTTGTCCTTTTCTAAAGCTCTATTGAGATTTCTGAAATCTACGCATAGACGAATTTCCCCAGTCTTTTTCCTCACAGGGACCAAATTTGCTACCCATGCGAAGTGTCTGACTTGAAAAATGATCTTGGCATCGAATAGTTTCTTTAACTCCTGACACGAGAGGTTCTAGGGATGGACGGTACTTCCATAGCTTCTATTGAAATGGTTTCACTTAAGTTTTTAATGGAATAGTGTGTTGAATGATACAGGTATCGTAAGTTTTCAGACCTCGGTATGACCATGAAAAGACATCTTGATATTGTCTAAAAAATTTTAGATAGGACTTCCTTTCATATTTAGATATTGTCTTGTCGATATTTATATTCTTAGGGTTTTCTGGGGTTCCTAGATTTATAGTTTCATGCATTGGACAAGAATTCCCTGTCTTTGCGTTCTTTGACCCTTTAAATATTTCCCTTAGGTCAAAAAGTTTCTCCAAATTGGCTATTCCCTTCGGTATCATGTGAGACCTTAGTTTGTAGGTCGGTTGATCTGTCTAAGGATCAGTTTTTGCTGATTGTTCCTTGAATACTTCATTGTCAATAGACAAGTCTTTAAAATTATCCTGATTGGTCAAAAAGTTTATGATCTTTTCATCTCCTTCAAATACCTTCCAATTAGAAATAATGTTGGGCACCGATGGTTTGTATAGTAATTCCACAGTGAACCGGGAGGCTTCATAATCTTCTAGAGGTGATAGACTTCAGGCAGCGGTGGCCAGAGAATCAACAAGAATGTTATTTTCTCTGGGGATCATTGTAATGTTGAAGGCTTCAAAATTCTCTATTAGCCTGTGCACTTCCTGTTGGTAATTCCTCAGGTGTGGAGAGTTGCAATGTATAATGTTCCTTACTTGTCTAACGATGATCTCAGAATATCTGAAAACCTTCAATTCATTAACGTTTAATTCTATGGATTTATTTAGCCCTTTTACTAGAGCTTCATACTTGGCGGTGTTGTTTGTGGATTCAAATTCTAGTCTATAGGACAAGAAATGTAATTTACCTTTTGGATCAATGAGGATGCACCCTGCCCCTGACCCTTCTTTAGATTTGGATCCATCAAAGTATAAGGTCCAAACTTGTGGGAAAAAACTATCAATTTCCTCTTTCTTGTTACTTTCCTCCTCTTCTCCTTTTTGTTCCGAGATTTCTAATGCAGGTTCTTGACAGAAGAGGGTTTCCTCTACCGTCGTTGGCAATTTTTCTTGAAAACACATTTCAGAGTTTTGAGTAAGAGGGACGTCAGATGAGAGGGGGGAGAAATTCCCAAAATCAGAGTCACATGAATAATTTCCTAGTACAGGGAAATCTACCGATGAGGGTTCATTGAGGGTTTCTAAGTCAGTAACAATATGTTTTAGGTACCTTTCCCTATCGATTCTGATCATATTCAGGTGTCCTTTCAATGGTATCCAAAGGTGAGCCCAGTCTGTACTAAAGTATCCATTTAACTTCTCGGACCAATCTCGACTCAACAATAATCCACAATCTTCTGGGATATCTACTACTATAATATCAATTACTTTCAAAAATTTAGGCTATGTTGCTATTATGATCATCACATCTTTTATTTCTCCCATAACCTTTACCTAGGTTCTGTCTAGTTGTATCACATGTTTATCGCTTTTGAGAGGATCCGCGTTTAATTTTTTGCAAATAGAAAAAGGCATAACATTAGAAGATGCTCCTGAGTCGACTAGACAGTTATGGAGGTTTCAGTTGAAGACTTCAAATGTCAAAAGGAAAGGTGTGATGAAAGGTTTTCCCTTCTTATATTCAGATCAAGTGTTCACAGTTGCTTTATTTCCTACATCTGTGGGAGTTAGATTTCTTCCTTGGTCAGTGCTTGTTGTAGGATTTTCTACTGATTTCAATGCTTGTATCAGAAAGTCGTTTTGTTGAGGGATTCTACACATGTCCATGACCGATATATTTTCTTTCAAATTTTTCAATTCTTATACTATGTTGTAGTCTAGCTTGGGTGATTCTCATGTATGGATGTTTATAGGGTTTCTTTGGGGATAAAAAGGTGATTTCAGTTTATCGGGAGATGATTTTCCTCCCAAAGTGTGGGTTGTAGTAAGGTTGTTTGAGAAAAGTTGACCCCTACTTTGTGTTTGCACAACCAAGACTTTGGCAGGTGGTCCTTGAACCTCAAATAGGTCATCGAAAGGCATTGGTAGGTCAGGGTCCCATATCAATATGGCTATTTCGTTTGGTGGAGCAACTTCTTCCTAATCAGAAATGTTCATAACTAAGCCACTTGATTGTTCGGTTAGGGAGACTTTGTCTAAAAATCGGTTGGCCATCAAATTCATGGCATGCACCCATTGAGGGTAGTTTCAGAGTGATTCTCTTGATGATAAGTACAGAAAGAGTCGGATGCTACATTTCCCAGATTGATGTTTAATTTGGATGGGGGAGGTTCAATTGCTTTGAATGGTGGATTCCTTTTGAAAAAGGGTTTATAGGGCCTTTGGCCTTGGTTTCCGTCTCCTTCAATTCTCTTCATGTCTATGATTTCATTTGATAACTTCTTGACCATGCGTTGTAGGTATTATATACCCCCACTTCCCTTTTCGGGACCTTGTTCTGTTTGTTTCCCTGGGGGTCTAGTCAACAAGAGTCCTCTCCTGGGAGGAGGTTGAACTTATTTTTTATCTAATGAGACCTGGCCTTCTTTAAAATCCTTCATTTGGAACTCTATCATTTTGGCTTCTTCAAAATTCTCAGCCAAGGTTGGTTTGGAAACTCTCTTCACAAACATGGAAATGGAAGCTGGGAGAGAATTAGCATATACTTTGATTTACAACTACTGTGTAGGTTTGGATTTGCGTTGAAATTTGTTTAATATAGTTGTGAATATTTGATTTAAACGCATGGTGGCGGCGAACAATTTATCCATCAAAGCTCTTGTAGTGGTTTCTTCAGCAAATTTATCTTGAAAATCCTAATGAAACTTCATCCAACTAGTTATGGACCCTACAGGTAAGTTAAAATACCACGTGGAGGATGAGTTCTCAAAAGTGTAGGGGAAAAGCCTGCATACTATGTCTTCATGTTGGACATTCATCAGTTTGATAGATAGTATGAATTTTTTGATATGGTCTTCAAGCAATCCTGAGGTTTCAGGGTCAAATTTAGGGAGTAACTTATTTGGATGTCAGGGGAGGTTATGAACTCGTTTAGGGATGGCCAAAGAATATTTTTCCAACCAAGGTTGATTATTCTGAGGTGGGTTTCTCCTTTCTTCATTATGGTCATTTTTATATTCCATGTCTTTATATCCCGAACCTGAGCATTCTGAGTTAAACCCTTCCTCTTCAAAGAAATCGTTGAGCTCAGAGTAGTTACCGGTTGGTGTTTCAAGAATTAGATTAAGAGGATGTTCGATTTTGGTGAGCATGAAATCTACTAGGTCTTCTACCATGTGCACAAAAACCTAGTCGGGGGACTCAACCAATGGTCTACTTATTTTTTTTCTTCGAGGGAGTAAGGGGGATGAGGGAAATGCACTGATCTGTCGGGTGTAATATCTTGTGATTCTTTTGAATTGGTTCAATTCCTCATGAGGAAGAGCATAAGGTATATCAAGTAACATGTGTTCTTCCTCATGATGGGGTGAGCTACTCGTTTCAGGATTACTCAGTGTGTGTGGGCTATCTTGGGAATGACTAACCATGCATGTGGGATGTTTTGAATCTACAGGCTGTGTGAAATATTTTGTAACAAATATTTTCAGCCATTCATTCTTTAGGACCTCCTTCTAGTTCCAATTCTATTGAGGGGTCCTAAATCCCTTTAACTCAACAGTAAAAACCAAACCCACCACCGAGGCCCAATTAGACTCTACAACGTTTAATGGTGGAATGGTTCTCCAGATCTTGTGATTTGACCAATTAATCGATGGGCTTTACATTTTCTTGTGAAGACTCTTCCTTCAATTCAAACATTCTCTTTTTGTAATTTTCTCTTCTAGGTGGGACCGATACAAGATAAAAGCTAATATAAACCAACTAGCTAACAAAGTGGGAAATCTTACCTACTGGAGAAAGGTTGAGCTTTGGGATAACCCTTTCACTCTAGCATGCAGACAATGATTATCTACCATAGGCCTAGTACTAATACATTAACATGATGGTATTCCAATTACTGAATGAGATATAATTTATCAGAATAAAACATGCATGCGATAAACGATGGCAAGAAAAATAGTTTCCTTAACTCTAATAATCAATAACATATTAACACAACAATTTATCTTCATCATTAAAGACAAGAATTGTAAAACATTGAATTAGATAACTTATCAACAAATTTAGAAGTTCTTACTCATTACAACATCCATTCATGAGACGAAATCAAAAATAATTCTTCTCTGCATCCAATCATACACACTTTTGATGAAAAAACACAAACTTGTCTTTGGTCCTAAACAAGACTTCTCAATTAAAGGTACCTTTGAAATAGTTCTTTACAAAACCAAAAATGAGGGTCTTTGTAACAACCCTCAACCCTTGCTAACAGGTTGATCCTCTTATTTATAACATTTAATTAACTAAAAATAATAATCAAAGTGCAAATACGTAAAACAAAACTCGCCACATGGCACTTTCTTCTATCAGTCTTCAAAGAGTGATCAAATGATATCACTTGAGTGGATGACTCCTCTCGTACTTTGACCACTTGATGAAGAGATCCTTGCATGTGTTAGCATATTGGAATCTATGTTGTTCCATTGGGACCGAAAGGATCTCTCTTATCTCTACTGCCCATGCCTGATACTTGACTATTCTAGCACTTAACTGTTGTAACATGGCTCGAGCTCTGTTCAGGTGCTCCATGAACTTTCGCACCTATCCTGGCGCCGTTTTTTCCACCTTCATTATTTCCACAACCCATATTGAGTCTTGTTCGACATGTGAATTGACTATGTCATGCAAGTCGACAAAGTCATCGGGTGTGCAGAATTCAGGGAGGCCAATGTCTCTCATTACCTAGTTGATATTGGTCCAACGTTTCTCACACTCGACCCATTTCTCTTGAATTTCCCGATGAGGTTCCTGAGCCATTTTTTCCCAATCGACCGATTTCATTATGTGGTCGATGCTGCTTTCGTTTAGTACACGGATGTCGTGCTCTTTGGCGTCTCGGCCTTGTTGCACCGCGCTGATATAGTTGATCCTTTCCACGACTTGGTGTTCTTTCTCATACCACCTCTCCATATCCTTGCACATTGCTAGTGCCATGAGGGTGTCTTCTTGAATCTCAACTATCCTTGTAGTGAATAGGTGCCAATAATCGATAAATTTGCTATAGGCCTCCTGAAATTCGCTCCTTAATAACATCGTGGCATGTGTGGTGTCCTGGTAATACTTTTCCAAATGGTGCAGATGTTCCAATTCCTTCAGACCAGTGACTAGCTCCTCTTCATCCCGTTTAGCTCTGTTCAGGGTGGCATATGTGATTTCCATCCCTGGGCCGATAAGTTCAGATGTTTTGGCATGCTCTATATTTATCAAATTTTCCTCTGTGGTGATGAGGATGGAGTGATCTATTGTGATCCTACTCTTCTTGTTGGTTCTCTGCATGATAGATTTTTGTTTCCATTCATAAGCAATGGCATGTATGTCAACAAATTCATCCATGGGTTTGGGGATTTGCTAATCTCCCAAGGTGAGCATATTTCCCAGACTCTCGATGGTATATATTTGTTCAAGACTGGGTTCCTGAAATTCTTCCCTATGTTATGAAAGTATCGATTATGTTTGTTTCTCATTGGTAACTTGAGTACCGATTGAAATTGAGGCATCGGGGGTAGGCTCAGTACTTACTTGATTATCGACCATTGAGACATCGATTTCCTGCTGTGGAGATTCTTCCTTTTGTTCACCCGTCTCTGGCTCATCCCTCGGACTATCTTCTTGGGTCTCTGGTGCATCGAGTAGCTTAGTGTATAAGATGCTTTCAACCTCTTCTTCATTCTTTGGAAGTCGAATTTGAGCATCATGAGTTGGGGAAGATGCTTTCTCTGGCTCCTTTTCCTCTATGATCTATACAAGGGTCACCAGGGATACCTCCAGGCTCTCTTCATCATCATATATGTTTATCAATTCGCTGAGGGGGTTTGGTGCACTTTCTCTCTTTGATGTTCCGTCCGTCTCTAGCTGATCTGAAACACCCCCCAGTGATTCGGCCTGTGGCATTATGATTTCAGGTTTTCCTAAACCGATGATTTGATCAATGTCTATTAATTCAGGGCCGCTTGGGCCTATTTGGATACCATCTGGGTTGTCAGCAGGGGACCCTGTCATTCCTATGAGATCTGGGTCATCTTTCAATTGATCAATTATTCATTGTATCTATTCTATCATGAGCAACCCCCTCTCTTGTGTGTCCTGAGTCATAGGGAAACCTCTATCTTTCACCGGGGCTATCAAGGGAACCTCTGTTGCTTCGGTCGCTCTGATTTATTTGCTAGCTCTGAGAGCCTCTTGAAACGATTGATCTATGGTCATCACCTATTCATCCAGGCTCATGGCCTTGAAACTAGCCATTTTGGGGTCAACCATCCTTGCTACCACCTCGTCCCAGTCCTGGCAATTTTCAGTGAATAATTCATCTTCAAATTTGTCATGGGTGTATGGCCAGCAGGACGACACTTGCAAAGAGTGTTGTAAGACTAGGACTTTGGGATCATTCTTGTAGAATCGGCCTGTCTAGAACCTGAAATCGAGCTGGCTCAACCCTTCTTGTTTGGCTTAAGCTGTATCTTTAACCAAGTAGAAACCTACATGGAAACCATAGGGAATGAACGCCTTCTTCTTGTCCTTGACCAGAGTGGCGTTGTATCCTTGCAGGATGGTTTGGTAGCATATTTATCCTACTACAAGTCGGTTTGGGACATGAACTAGTAGGAGATGTGGTGCTCTGGTGGCCCTGAACACCCTGATGTAGGTGTCGCTGTCGTCCAAGTACCAATCGCCTACTTTTGATATCATCTTCTTGGCCATAGCCGATATTCTTAGGCATTATTTCTTAAAAATAATGAAATAAATTCATGTGATTCATCACAGATGAGAGAGTAAGACATCTTGTACCTATTCTCCCATAGGATGCTGAAATATATGTGGACCGAGAGATCTATGACATACGAGCTTAGATTCATGGCGGTGAAAATGTTTCTGGCGCACATGACGTCAAATAAATATGAAGCCATGTAGAAGGTTGGTGTCTCTCCTTCCTTTGATGTCTGAGCCTATTGTATGCAGATGCTCAGTTTCTTAGAAATGATGGCTCCCTAGTTGAAGCCACTCCCCGAAATCGCCACTGTGTAAGCTAAGGGAATCCATGCCTCTGAAAATTTGGAGCATTCCTTCTCCCCATATAATTGGTAGATGAGAGCCATCAAGTAGATGTATGGCTCCTGTAAGTTGGTCATATGGTACCAGTCGGTGATATGGTTAGTGTATTTCTTGTCTTCCCTCCACCATGAGGCCATCAACCGGATGGTGTCATGGAACTCGTAGAAATTCACGATGAAATATCTATTTAGCCGCTCCTCGGGGTCTCAGAGTTTGTAATATTTTTGGACCTCTACCGGAAGGAAGACCCTGACACACCCACCATTGTTTTCATTGATTAAACACTTATGTGTGTCTGTGTGGTCGATGAGCCACTTCAAAATTTCTATACAGGGGAACACACGAGTTCTTCTTGCTACCATGTGCAGGTATGACCATCGGATATTCAAAAACACCTAATCATCAAGTGCTCTCACCTCTAGGTCACTGTGTGGGATATATTCTGTGAATTCCTCCCAGCTGATATTTTTGAAGAGTTCTCCCCAATGTGGGAGTGTCGTCTTGGACCCTGTTCTTGCCTCTATGTCTCCAAAGGCCAGAGGCTAGATGAAGACCTTTTTCATTGCAATTTTGATGACAGGTTCCAGTCTCAGAGTGTATTCCAACTGTTTTGCGACCCCTGGAGAGAAACCTTCACCTACCTTCAGCTCCTTCATCTTCGATGCCCTCGACGATCGTCTAGTGGTTGGATTTTTTGGTGGAATTGTTCTTGCAATTTAAATAAAACTTCAGAGACTGTGTAAGGCACAAAACCAGATAAAATATATGAAATGTAACCATGTAAAATCCCCAGACTTGGATACATACCTGTAAATATTGCTAAAACTGGTTATTTGATACTCACGAGATCTTTGAAGCCTTCGAATTACTCGTCTTGCTTCTCCATATGCTCTAAATTTCCTTACGCGCAGAATGATTTTGTTTATGATGGCTCAAGAGAATTTAAACCAAGGGAGGACTTACCGTGTTGCATCAACCATTCAATTCAAGTGATGAGTGAAGTTCAAACAATCTACCGATGAATCTTTGCAACTTAAATTCGTTGTGGGTTGACAGCGGAGGCGTGGGGGTGATGTGGTATATAGGTGATTTTAAATGGCCATTTTGATTGGCACATGTGGTAGAAACTAATGCAGGATTTGGTATTAATTATCCCCTGAAATGATCCAAATCTAATCATATCTAACGCTAAAACATCTCATCGTGTCACTTTCTCAGTGGGTAGATCGAGGATCAGGTATGCGCTACAAACGTTTTCATCGATGTCCCTCGAAAAATCTACGACGCTGATCAATATCATCGTACAATGTTGTCATGGAAAAGATGACTCGGAGGTATGATTTGGATCTAGGGAACCAAGACTGAATCGGGGTGAAACTAGACCATACAGTTCTCCAATTTGGCAAAGACACGTGGTGTTGAAGACCGGTGACCTAATTCACGTGTATTAATCGGAGTCGAGAATTTCTTCAAGATGTGCATTCTAAAACAAACATGGGCTCACTGATGCCCAAAAATATATCGGGGTCGGCGATTAGGGATAAACCTATCATGTTTTTTCTTCGGATTAACTTCCTCGAAAAAGTCTCAATGCCGAAACGCTTCGGGGATTGGTGATCAGGAAAAATATTTAGTGTGGTTAGAATGTTTGTTGTAATCCTTTTTGGTCTTCCCCAATTTTGATAAGTGCATTGGGCATCGGCTATAAGTGATATATTTATTTCTTTGTTAACGTCTATTCCCCTTCAACTTTTAACAATGTCGAAGGGGATGATCTATCGATGATATCCTTATGTAATACTTGTCATAAAACAAAACTTCCTTTTTCCGATACCAGTGAATATCGGTGCGTTGGGTGAAGTGTTTTGGCTGTTAATTCTTTAGTTAGGTGTTAAGCCCTTTTAAATCATAGAGTTTCATAGATTCAAGAAAAAAATGAGAGTTAAAATAATAAAAAAAGAGAAAAACATTTCTCAAAATTAATTTGAATTAGTCAGCGCAAAGATCAAGTGGTACCCAAAAATTAAAAAATTGACATAGGATTTTTAGGGTCTGTTGAGTGCTCAACATGAGTGAAGGACACATTTGCCTAGCAACTGCCACTTATTTTTTTACATACATTTTACTTTGAGGTGGGGTTTTCCCATGATATTTTCCCTCTTTCCTCGTTTATTTCAGTGTATCTTTTGTTTTTGAGTACCTAACATGGACTCATTGCTGGGATCCATTCTTTATTTTCAGCATAGCGATGTTTAGGGGGGGTGTTGGAGATACTTGACACACACCTAGGATTTTTTTTCCTAAGGTTTTCCCTATGTTTATTAGTCATTATTTAGTCTTGTATAGTTTAAGGACAATATTCCTTTTCCTACATTCTAGGATAATATTCTCTTCAGTTCACACTTCAGCTTGATCAGTTCAGTGTATGTTTTGTTTTCGGGTACCTAACATGGCCTCATTGCCGAGACCCATTCTTTATTTTCACCATAGTGATGTTCAGGGGGGGTGTTGGAGATACTTCACACACACCTAGGATTTATTTTTTCTAAGGTTTTCCCTATGTTTATTAGTCATTATTAAGTCTCCTATACTTTAGGGAGGATATTCCTTTTCCTATATTCTAGGATAACATTCTCTTCAATTCACACTTTAGTTTGATCAATTGAGTGGAGTCTTGATGCCACATTGGTTCCATCACCATGGAGCATTGGGATCATCACCTGCTAATGCGCATTATCCTTAGTGTTAGAAAAACAGGACCATGGAGCAATAAAATAAACAAATGCGAAAACAAAACAAATAAGATACACAATACAATAGAGACACAGATTTACGTGGTTCACCCAGTGTGGGCTACGTCCACCAGAGAAATTTCTAGGTCCTTCCTTTATTATTATCCAGCATATGAAGGGATACAATCTAGAAAAAACCCGTTGTAACTTCCTGTTCTTTCTCTCACAATATCCTATCTCAGAATACAATATTCACCATCAACCACAGCCGCAATACATTTCCCTCATAAAAGAGAGTTTCCTTCTAGGGCAAAAAACCCTAACATAATCTCTATCATTAGTTCTGCTGACCTTATAATGAGCAGTCTAGATTTACAATGAAATTACAATATACATTTACAAGGCAATTTTTCTTCGGAGGCTCCACTTACTGAGCGACCATCGAGGGGCAGCTTGCCCTAGACCCCCAGACGAGGATAGCCCCTGGACCCACAGAGGAAGGGTACCCCCTCTGCACTCCCCGCGTGAAAGAGTGTACATGCCAAAGTGTAAATGCTTCATGGGGTATAAGCAGTGAAAGTAAAAGACCTCAGTCGGGAAGATGTCGAGGCTCCATAACAACCAATCTCCCACTTGGAGACTGATCTCAAAACTCCACCTCTATTGTATATGTTGGACTTTGAACCTTCTTGGACCTGGAAAATTTCTCCTCTTCATCTTCATTCTTGAAGACCAATTGAAATTGAGACTTCGGCTTCTCCCACAGTTTACTCATGGGGTATAAACACGACTGAAAGTAAAAGACCTCTGAATCAGGAAGATAATCAGGCTCCACAACCAACAATCTCCCACTTGGAGACTGATCTCAAAAACTCCACCTCTATTGTATATGTTGGACTTTGAACCTTCTTGGACCTGGAAAATTTCTCATCTTCATCTTCATTCTTGAAGACCAATTGAAATTGAGCAGAACTCAGCTTCTCCCTGGTTACTCCTTTTGTTAACATGTCTACAGGATTCTGGCTAGTGTGTATCTTTTCCAACCTCAAATGTCCATCTTCCAAGGCAGATCATATGAAGTGGTACCTCAACTGTATATGCTTAGTCTTCGAATGGAAAGATGAATTATTTGCAAGATGAATGGCACTCTCACTGTCACAGTATGACCTATTATTCTCTTGCTTCTTTCCCAATTCTTCCATAGGCCTCTGTAACCAAATCATCTCTTTACTAGCCTCTGTAGTAGCAACATACTCTGTGTTATAACCCTAAATTGCACCACACATGATTACCTGGCATCAGGCCAACTCATATCCTTTATTTTCCAAACACACAGCTGAACAAATCTTTGAAAATCCTCTTGTATAAAGGCCCACGTGCCCTAACCCATTACTGAACGCATGTACATGCTGGCTGACCCAAAATAGCCTGCGTGGACCGACAAAAGCATGAAAAAAGGAAAGTTGTCGATGGAACAAAAAGATATGGGTGAGTTAACTGAAACTCCCGGCCATGCATGGCCGAGGGTTCGTCCAAATACCTAGCTCCTTCTAGCCTATAAAAGAAGGGGAAGGGGTACCATTTGGAAGAGGAAAAATATAGCAAAGAAACTTTGCCCATTTATGTATTCCCATTGTCCCAACCCTTTAGCCTTTCCTTATGCCAAAGGAGATTTAAAGAAAAGTAGTTGGAGGACAGAATAAGAGGAGCCCGGGATCAGGTTCGAGGAGCGGTGGCCGGTCTCAACTTTTGTAAGTTGACTCATTCAAAGTAATAAAGAGAATGCTTTTCCCATCCCAATTCATGAACGTTTTATGGTTTGATTAGTCTATGTTCGGATTTCTAACCCGTTAGTATATAAGTAGTATGCATGCATGGTTGTTTCTTGTCTTGGATGCAGGTCAGCTTTGGAAGGAGTATTGCGAACAAGTAATCAAGCACAATGGAGGATCGACATCAAATGCCAGTAACGAGGTAGGTTGATCTTTCCATGCATTTACTAAGAAAAGAGGATTTAAATATAGGGATGAAGGTAGAAAGTAATTTCTATTTGATCATATCTGCATGCAAATTCTGAACTCTATTTGCTAGTCCATAGGGTGTTTTTCCCCAACAACAGAATTGGTGACCATACTGGGGAGAATCTCTAGGGTTCCTGGAATTTTATTTAGTTTTTGGATAGTTTAAAGACTATTTTTTTGGCCTGTCTTTTCTTTTTGTTTTTGTAAAGTCTAAGCTAGCAGGGAGTCTGGTTTTCCATACTAGCTTTCTCTAAATTTTGTTTAACTATTTTTTTCAGGACCCACAGAGGTACACATGGCCTGCACAAGGTCTGCACACGTGTACCCACACCCTATCCTCTTACAGCTCGCATGTGAACGCTAGCTATAGAGGTAGTAGTAGCATGTAGGAGTTCAGAGAACCTCAAAGGTAGTCCTCCTCTTCCCTGTCAGAATCACACATTCTCAGGGGGTTTTCTGGAATTCAATCTGAGTCTTGTTTGCTAAAAATCCTATCTCAGATTGTTTTTGCCTTATTATTTTTTCCTTGCATTATTTGTTTTTCTGTTAGAAAGAGTATCCAAGAATTCAAGGGATCCTGGTTATCAATATCAATGGTCTCTTCCTGTTTTGGTTTGTTTGTTTTCATTTTTTCTTAGAGTTTAGATATACACACGACTTGTACAAGGTCAGCCCGCGTGTACATTCCCTCTGTCTCTGTTTAGCGCACGTTCGCACGCGTGCTGTTTGAGTAATAGTCGCGTGCTTGAAAAAGATACTTTTTGTTAAGGGTAAGGCAGTCATCCTTTCCCTTGATAAGAATTATTCCTCTCAGGTGTTTGAATCTCTGTGTGAGCAGTCAGTAGCTGAGGATTAATTTTACCCTTAGCTTGCTTTTTTTCATTTAAAACGTTGTCAGAAAAATAATTTTTTTTTTTTTACGGTTTTTATGCAAGTGTGAGAGTCATTGTTTTTACAATTGTTGTTTGTGTGATTTGTTAATCAGATTCTTTGTGATCTGTGATTAGGCTAGAATTGTTTTTCTTGGTTTTTTCTTGTCGGTATTTTTCCTTTCTTGCTTTACTAGCATTTAAATAAATAAAAAATCTCTTTTCATTTTCTTCTTTGGTTGAGGAGTGTGTTTCTGCATCATTATCTAGGGAAAAGTATTTTATTTCATAAGTTTTTGTAGTTCACTTAGATCATAATTAGCTCATAGTTGAGTGAAATTCCTTTGAGTTTGCTGTCTAAAATCTTAGAAAAAATTAAAAATCTTTTTGAAAAGTTGTCAAAATTTTGCATTCAGTAAAAGTTTTGTTTCCAGCTTTTTTATTCATTTTTTGCTTTCGTATTTTACACATCATCAGTTTCACCCTCATACCCCTTGACATAAGATAAATCCATAAAAGTAACGCTAAATTTAAAATCTACTAGACTTTTATGTTTGTAGGGTTCACAAACTAGTTCAGGACTAGGGCCTTGGATTAGGTTGGAGAGGAAACTCTTCAAGGCCATTTAAAATAAAACATTGGAGTCTAAGATAGGGAGTGTTTAAGTATTGTTTTGTGGAAGTTATCTAAGACCCCCCTCTAACATAGGGGATAAACATGAGGTCACGTGCGGAAAGGTAGCGGAGATAACCCCTCCAAAACTGGACCAATTGTAGTGGAGAACACATATAGAGGGCTTGTTTTGGGATTCTGTCGTTTGAATTTTCCACGGGGCTTCGTGGGTCTCGAATCCGTTCAAGGTCCTCAGTTGTCTTCCAAACCATTTTATCTTGATACCCTTGACATTTTTTGGGCTTGATACCCTGCTTATTGTGGTCTACCCGACTTTCGACTGTACCCGCCTGGTGACTGTTCGCGTGCTGGCAACCTAGTTGCCAATCTTTGTTAGGGACATACACAGGTGACTATGGGGGTATACCATGGTACCTAGGATAGACATCAGGACACTCTTTGCAGAGTATACCTGGAGGTTGCTTCCATGTTTGAGTTGCACTTGCACCAGTAAGTTGCTCTAGTGTTGGCTATTGTAATTGTTCTTCCAATTAATTTAGTGTTTGATTGTCTTATCTTCTAGGGATTCTTTTGTAGTGGGTGTTAATTTTGAGTGTTTAGACTACCTTAGAGTGTCTTGGATCTTCTCACACAGTGGAGGATCCCGAGCTCCGTCAGTCACGAAGGCTTCTTGGCCTACTGTCGGTTACACTGGAGCCACCCCCGCCACCATTAAGGTGGAAGCTAGACCAACAAGGGTATTTTGAAGTGACTGGATTACAAACCATTGTGCCTGAACAACCCCCAGAGGAATCGATTGTTTTGGACCTTGAAGCAACTACTCTTGGCTTGGTTGAAACCCCAACCACTAATTTCTTGGCACCGTTTATTGTACCAATTCAATTTTACGAGCACCAGACAGTGTCGCACACAGAAATGGAAACAAATGATGTTACTCCTTCTGGGAATTCTTCAATTCCCACCACAGTTGTCACCATAGGAGAGCTGTCATATCCTAACCTACCATCATCGGTCTGAGCCACCATGGTCTCAACAGCAGCTACTTTGTACAATGGTCCGAACCCATCTTTGGCGGCAGCCACAACCCCTTTCACACCTAGTGCGATAGGCCCTCCGTTCTCATATGGTATGCCTAGTTCAGTTACAAGTCTTGTACTTTCCTACTCCACTTTACAGACTTTGGGTCTGGGTGTAGGGAGCTCTAGTGCTCCTCTTCAAGGTCACATGGGGAGCACTCCTGTCCCTTTTAATGCTTTTCCTTATGGAGGAGGTCACATCCCTCCTTCATCCCCTTCACTCGGTGGATCGCATCAGCAATCCTCTGGGCAGCCTACACACAATAGTTTATTTGGAGTGGGGAGTCAAGGACCACCTTTTCATAGTATGCCGATAGGTTCGACACCATTTTCTTGGAACAAAACATTTGGTAACAACACCTTCTCGTCAGCCGCTTTCCCGACTAGGGGCAACCCCATTTTTGGACAATTTACTCCTGGGCAGGGTACTATTCCTGCACAGGGGGCAAACCTAGCAAGACCTTGGAATTCAGGGCAAGGATCCATTCCCTTCTCTGGAATGTCAATCTGGGGTAATTCTTTCCACAATCAATGGAACCCCAGACAAAATACTATGCCTCTCCCCATGGGACCGGCATAGGGTAATCCCTCCCAAAGTCCTTCGAATACAATGCATGCCCAACAATCTATGTCCTATTTGGGAAATCAGCTGATGATGTCTCCACATATGCAAAATCCTTATGCTGTTTAGGGCCATGGTTTCTACCAGAATCCAGGCTAGCGGCCAAAATTTTCCTGGCAACTTGGTGCCAGTCAAACTCTAGGTCCCTTTTTCCTAGGTTATCAGCAGCAACCCAAACTACCGTTCCTATAAATTTACACTTGCTAGATTTGACAAGGTTGTTGAATGACCCTATTTGTCATGATCTGCATTGGCCTCCTATGCCGACGAAGTTTCCTTCGGACATTCTAAAGTTCGAAGCCAAGTCTAATGAAGATCCAGGAGATCATGTGACAACCTTTCATCTTTGGTGCTCATCTAACTCATTGAAAGATGACTCCATTCAGTTGCGATTGTTTTAATGTCCTCTCATTGGGAGTGTCGCAAAATGGTACATTGATCTCGATTGCTCAAGATACTCTTCTTTTGGCGAATTAGCGATGGCTTTCCTGAACCATTTCCAGTTACCTGTGAGATACGATGCTAGCACAGAGCTGCTCGCTAATTTAAAACAGACAACAACGGGCCATATCTCTGATCACATTCTAGAATGGAGACACCAGAAGAGTTTAATCAAAGTACCAGTCCCACCAACATTCCTGCTTGAGTGGTTCCTTAAGTCTTTGGTCTTGTAGTTATCCAAAGACATCGCGACATCCAGAGTTTTCTCTGAAGAAGACGCCATTATGAGGGCTCAACAGTTTGAGCTCATCTATTCTCAGTCCAGTTTATTATACAACATCTTTCCAGATGTGCCATGTTCAATACTGGATAAAGCTAGACAGAGAGCTGGACCACATGTCGATGGTATTATCGGTTCAGCAGAATCCAAGCCCACTGAGAAATTGCCAAAGCAGTTGCAACAGTTATCTATACAACACACAACGGCCATCCAAACTACTGATTTGGCTGCTCCCCCTACCCAAACATTAGAGGTACACACAGTGCAGTCAACTAATCTAAAGGCCACCCAACAGCCTGAAGGGAAGAAAAAACAACGAAAGAAGGGTAAGGGGGATAAAAAACCCAACGATAATGTTGGTGGGGACAACACTAAAAAATAGAAGGTGAGGTATCCTTGCAACTTGTGTGCGGAAGACCACCTGACCCATCTATGTCCTCAACTTGTAGTGGCCCAAACATTTGTCATGCAGCAACAACAGGTGGTGTTGATGAACCCATTTCAACATGGGAAAAATTTAACTCAAGCCTCTGCAAGTACGGAAGGGGGTAGCCAAGAAAACTTCCTGCCTCCGAACAACCCCTCATCTGTGAATTTATATATGGTTATGGGTGATGCTTTCATATCGACTAGAGCACACAATTATAGTAAACCAAGCACTTCTGAGAAGGGTAAAGAAGCTGACCTCCCATCGCTTCCTCTACAGATTGAGAAGACGTTGGGAGAAACAATGACACGCATTCCAAAAGGTGCATTTAAAAAATCTTCTCATAACCCAAACGCAAGGGCCGCCCAGAACTATTATGTGGTGGAATATTTATCACAAACCCGTTGTGTGATGTTGGCTTTGGAGGTCCTTGAAAGTTTCCCTGCTCAGAGGAAAGCCTTGCTAACCGCATTGGGCTCTACTGAGACTTGTAATCTGGATACCATCATGTTATATACAACTGACTTAAAACCTCATCTGCCTTACCACGTAGCATTTCAGATAGTAGTGGCTTACCCCACGGAAACTTTTACATGGAATATCTTCCGCACGGTGGTCGACGAGGGTGCCTCAACATGCGTTATGTCATTGGCATGTTGGAAGGCCATTGTCCAGCCCGTTTTGTCTCCATTGCCTACTCTCCTCACTACTTTCGATGATCATTCGTTCCAACCACATGGCATTGTTCCTTCTTTCCCTGTGCAGTTAGGAGGGAAGACCGTGTGTGTTGAAGTAGAGGTAGTTGATGCTCCCATCGACTATAACCTCTTGTTAGGATGGAGTTGGAATTATGCTATGCAAGTTGTGGTTGCTACAGTTTTTAGGGTCTTATTGTTTCGACACGAGGGCCAAATAATGACCATCAATCAATTGTCTTTCTCCAGATCTAACCCAACTTTGGGGGCATCCATGGTCCCGATGATTGATAATCCTCAACCAGGTGTCGTCAACATAGGAGTTGGTTTGTGCCCATCCTTGATGGGTACCTTTGATTACCCACCTCCTAATGGTGACATCAAATTTATATCTAATCACCATAAGTTTGAGATTTTTCAAGTTTTGTCATTCCGCGCAACTTACTTCGAGGATCCATGGATTCTTCCTTCCCCATCAGCCACAATGGATAAGACAGGGCACCCAGGCATGTCCATGCCCTTGTCTGTCACTGAATTAGCATACTCTTTAGTCCATCAAGCTTCAACTAACACTGATCCGACTCCTACACAAGAGTTAGATCCACTTCTAGGGCCTATTTGGGCTCAGGGTTCTCTAGCTAACGTCAATTTGTTAGACTTAGTCTTGCCTTCTGATGAAGCAGTAATCGAATCAATGACTAGTCCGGACAAACCTTGGGAAGATCTTAATCACATATCATATTTTCTCGCAGAGTTAAGCCGAATCAAAGCAGGAGAATTCACCATGACCATGATGGGAGATCAACCGTGTCCTATTAATATCTTAGCTACACATGAAATTTATGCTGATGGAAATATGGTGACTATCACTGAAACTATACCAATCAACATCTCCCGGAATCCTAGCGTCATGGAGAACGTCTTCATCGGAGCGGATTGCTCCCCCGAAGAGATTCAAATCTACACGAATCTTTTCAAATAATTCTGCAACGGTTTTGCCTAGTCTTATGAGGAAATGCCAGGTATTGATCCAAAAATAGTTGAACATGAAATCACAATGTATCCTGATGCCAAGCCTGTTAGACAGAAGCTTCGTCCAGTTAATCCCAAGAAATTCGTAGCCATCAAGATTAAGGTTGAGAAATTGCTAAAGGCATGTTTTATCTATCATATCCATTTGACTCAATGGGTGTCAAATCCCGTGTCGGTCAATAAAAAACAAGGCACGATTCATGTATGTACCGATTTCCATGATTTGAACAAGGAATGTCCCAAAGATAATTTTCCAACACCATTCATTGACCATATCATCGATGAATGTGCTGGTTGTGAAGCCTTTTCTTTCATGGACAGTTTTTCGGGATATAATCAAATTCAAATCAAACCTGAAGACCAACACAAAATGGCATTCATTTGTCCGTGGGGTACATTCACATATCGTAAAATTCCTTTTGGCCTTAAAAATGTTGGCGCCACATTCTAGCGGGCCATCTATTTTTTTTTCATGGCCTCAAGCATATATTCAAGGCCTACCTAGATAATTTAGCATCCTGATCTCGCAAGAGAACGGATCATCCCACACACCTTAGACTAATCTTCGAACACTGTCGCTACTTTAGGATTCACTTGAATCCAGATAGGTGCAGCTTCTGCGTAACGTCAGGACGTTTGTTAGGTTTCATCGTATCAACAACAAGGATCATGGTCAATCCTCTCAAGGTCGAGGCAATAATCCAGTTACCCCCCCCACGCACAATTCTTCAGCTTTAGAGTCTACAAGGCAAGGCGAACTTTTTACGATGCTTCATCGCCAACTATGCCAAAATCACCAAGGGATTTATGCGCTTACTGAAGAAAGATGTTCCTTTTTTCTGGGACAAAACCGCTCAACACTCTTTCGACACATTAAAACACGCCCTCACAACTGCACCTCTGCTACAGCCACCTAACTATAACAAATATTTCTTATTATATCTGGCTACCGCAGAGTCAACCATTGGCACGGTTTTAGTTCAGGAAGATGATTTGTTCTCATAATATGTGATATATTACCTAAGCTGAAGCCTCGTAGGATCGAAACTTAATTTTTCTCATATCGAAAAACTTACGTTGGCAGCAGTTCATGCTATTCAACGGTTCCGTCAATATGTTATGTCTCGCAAGACCACCATCATTGCTGTCGTGAATCCATTCCAGTACATGTTGACACGACGGGTTATAGGCAGAAAAATCAGTAGATGGATAATCATCCTCCAGGAATTTGACTTAGACTTAGTTTCAGCAAAGTCCAAAAAGTCATTGGTCTTTGCAAATCTTATTTCATAACTTCTGGTTGAGTCAGGTGACATTGTGCCTGAAGAATCGCCTATCCGGGGAGATATGTTTTTGATCACATCTTCATATCCTTGGTATGGAGATATGATTATCTATCTCCAGACTTTGAAGTTCCCCACTACTGGTTCTTGTGACGAGCGTCGACATATACGCCATCAGGCTAATAATTATCTCATACTCGATGATACATTGTATCGGAGAGGTGTAGACTGCATCTTACGTCAATGTCTCACACATGAGGAGGCAGTCATCATGCTCAACGATTTCCATACTAGAGCTTGTGGTGGTCATTTGTCTAGGTTGTAAGCAGCCCAAAAGATTCTATGAGCAGGTTACTTCTGGCCAACACTTATCAAAGATTGTATAGAATCGGTCAAGAAGTGCCATTTGTGCCAAGTCTTCTCTCGAAAGATGAGGGCACATCTCGCTCCTATGTTTCCTGTCATCACAGTTGGTCCCTTCAAAAAGTGGGGGATTGATTACACTACTTGCAAACCCCCGTCAGCAATGGGGGACCGCTATATCATCATAGCTGTAGACTACTTCACTAAGTGGGTCAAAGCTATGCCAATGTTTAAAGATGATGGAGAGACTGCAACTCTCTTTTTATTCAACCTGATCATAGCAATGTTCAGCGTCCTGAGAGAGATTGTTACCGACCATGGCAGTCACTTTCAGAACCAAATGATGACCAAATTAA
>SNQJ01S0057201.1:19076-43586 GCA_010110895.2 Picea sitchensis
CCTCATCAAGGAAAGGTTATTACCGTCGACCAACTTGCCTTCTTTAATTCTGATACCCGTATTGGAAACATACCGTTTATTGCTAAAACCCCACTGGGTTATGAGAACGTCGGTGTAGGCCTTCTAAAGGACTCCTTGTTAATGGGTACTTTCCCCATTCCACCGCCCGATGTTCCACGCTCGTATGTTGCTTCCATCAACATGATCTCCACTTTTCCTCATGAACTTCCTACGTCTCATGACCCTTGGATAGTCCCTGACCCGGGAGATCATTTTTCGTTTCAGCAACAAAATGTCGTTAAGTTCGGTTGAGTCCGCCTATCAGGCCATTCAATCAGCAACACCTTCTACCCCTTCTCTTTATGAGTTGTCTCCTGATCATTTTTGTGTTATTTTTCCCACTGACGAGATGATCATGTCCATCATGGAAGACACCCCTTGGGACAATGGGCATCATCGTTCCATCCTCTTTCTGGAGCAACACACTCTTGAGAACTACCAACGGATATCGACTCCATCGACCGTTGTCGTCATCTCGACCGTTCCCGAGTCTACACACGATGTGTTTGTTGAAGGGAACTTAAGCAATATCTCGCCCACAATTCCCATTGACATATCCATCAAACCTGAAATCGTCGAAAATGTTCATATTGGAGCTCCGTGTTCCCCTGACGAAATAGTCACCTATACGTCCATGTTCAAAGAGTTGCGTGACATCTTCGTCTGGAGATACAAATAAATTCTAGGTATCGACCCTGAGATTGTGATACATGAAATCAAGACATATCCTGATGCTAAACCCGTCTGGCAATGTCATTGTCCAGTTCACCCACGTAAAGCGGCTGCTATAAAACTCGAAGTTGAGAAACTTTTGAAAGTCGGCTTTATTTATCTGGTGGCTCTCACAGACTAGGTTTCCAATCTTGTCCCGATTGACAAGAAACAAGGTACAATTCGTGTATGCATTGATTATAGGGATATCAATAAAGCTTGTCCCAAAGAAAAATTTCCTACCCCTTTCGTCGACCAGATTGTCGATGACTGCATCGGAAGTGAAATCTTCTCTCTCATGGATGGTTCCTTCGGATATAATCAAATCAACATTCTTCCCGAGGATCAACATAAGACTATTTTTATTTGTCCTTGGGGTATTTTCACCTATCGAAAACTTCCTTTTGGTCTCAAGAATGCTGGCACAACTTTTCAACGTGCTATGTCTTATGATTTTCATGATATCAAGCACATCGTTCAACCATATTTGGATGATTTACCCGCTCACTCTATGCGTAGAGTCGATCACCCCACTCATCTCCGAGCCATTTCTGTTTGTTGTCGATTCTATCATATACGTTTGAATCTACACAAGTGCGTTTTCTGTGTGGAATCCGGCCGTCTTCTCAGTTTCATCGTTTCGCGTCAAGGGATCAGGGTGGATCCTTTGAAGGTTGAGGTGACCCTTAATCTCCCTCCTCCTTCTACACTTCGCCAGTTGCAAAGTTTGCAGGGGAAAGCAAACTTTATTTGTCATTTTATCCCAAATTACGCTAAGATAACTCATGGATTTACACGGCTATTAAAGAAAGATTCAGAGTTTGTCTGGGATACCATTGCCACTAATGATTTTGAAGCTTTGAAGTTGTCCCTCACGCGAGCTCCGCTTCTCTTCCCCCCCGATTACAGTTGTGATTATTTCCTTTACCTTGCTGCCTCGGATTACACCATTGGCATGGTTCTCATCCAAGAGGATGATGCTCACGATGAACATGTTATTTACTACTTGAGTCATAGTCTCACGGCAACTGAAATCAAGTATCAACATGTCGAGAAACTGGCCTTAGCTGTCGTTCAAGCCGTTCAACGCTTCCGGAACTATATCCTCTCATGCAAGACTACAGTGATTTCTCATTGTAACCCGATGCAACATATTTGGACATGTTAATTGCTAGGGGGGAAATACTCCAAATGGATTGTGATACTCCAGGAGTTTGACTTGGAATTCAACCGTGCCAAGTCGAAGTAGTCCTTAGTTTTTGTTGAGTTGATATGCGATTTTCCTCATTCCGCAACGGAAAATGTAGCAGTTGATTTATTACCCAATGAATATATTTTCCTTGTTAGCACTGATGATATTTGGTATGGAGATATCATTATATATCTCCAAACCCAAAATTTCTGGCCTCCTTTGTCCAGTATTGAACGACGTCGAATACGCTATCAAGCTCGTCAATACATTATCCTTGGGGATACTCTTTACCATCGGGGAATTGACTCTCTTTTTCGACGTTGTCTAACGTTCAACGAAGCCAAGAAAGCTCTGAATGACTGCCATTCTAGAGGATGTGGTGGTCATATGTTTGGGTATGCTACTGCCCAGAAGATTTTACGCGCAGGGTATTTTTGGCCTTCTTTGTTTAATGACTGCATCATTGTCGTTCAGAAATTCCATGCATGTCAGACCTATAATTAGAAAATCTAGTCACATCCTACTCCTCTTCACCCTGTGGTCTCAGTTGGTCCCTTTGCAAAATGGGGCATCGATTTCATGACATGTCACCCTCACTCGGTCGGGGGGCATGGTTACATTATTGTATCTATTGATTACTTTACGAAATGGTCCGAGCCGATGTCGACATTTGACAACACTGGAAAGACTGCAGCATTGTTTCTTTTTAATTACGTCATAGCTCATTTTGGTGTTCCCCAAGCTATCGTCACTGATCATGGTAGCCACTTTAGGAATTTTATGATGTCTGAACTTACGGAAAAGTTGGGTCTTCGTCATGATAACTCAACGCCCTATTAGCCACAAGCCAATGGCCAAGTCGAAGTGATTAACAAAGTTCTCATAACTATGCTTCGACGAATGATAGGGATTCATAAAACAAGTTGTCACACAATGTTGTTTTCAGCATTGTGGGCGTATCGAACATCTGTCAAGTCCGCTACTGGGTTTACACCTTTTCAGTTAGTCTATGGTGTGGAAGTCATTCTCCCTATTGAATGCGAGATACCCTCTTTAAAACTAGTTGTTGAACTCCTACCCAACACTTCTGTTGAGGAAGAACGTCTATTGTATCTTATGCGATTAGACGAAACTCGACGTGATGCCACCCTAGTAATAGAATCCTAGAAAAAGTGTGTCAAGGCCCAATACGACAATCATGTCAAGCCTCGCATTTTTTCCGAAGGTGATCTTGTTCTTCTCTATGAACAAGATCGAGATATGTTAGGAGTTGGGAAATTTGAACCCATGTGGCGAGGTCCTTATATCGTTCGATGAGTTTTGGAAAAAGGAGCTTATGAGTCGGTGGATTACGATGGTATCCCTTTGAGTGAGCCCAGGAATGGGTTGTACTTGAAGAAGTACTATGCATAAAATCATGTATGCACGAGTACTTGTATTTTTATTATATCATACTTCTTGTGTGTTACTATAGTTTTCTTTTGTCGTTATCTGGTCTCTACCCTTATGTGACATTGTGTTTGATTTCGAGATGTCAGAGTCTTCGCTACTCTATATTGGCTTCGCTGATGGCGCTAGCTGTAGTACTCAGAACCTTGCTTTTGCTGTGTGGGCAATTTACACCCCTACAAATGAACTTGTCTCCTTACGAGGTGTGTGTCTCGGTCGTGCAACCAACAACATCGCAGAGTATAGCGTGATTATTGAATTATTGGTTGATGCTATCTTGCTCGGAATTTGTCATTTGATTATGCGACTTGATTTGCAGCTTGTAGTACTATAGTTAAGTAATGTCTACTCTATTCGAAGTCCTACTTTGTTACGGGTGTATTTGCGAATTCGCCTCTTGGAACGTTATTTTGATCACATTGAATATCAACATATTCCTAGATGTCTAAATACATTAACAGATGCATTGGCTAATTATGTATTGGACAGACATTTGAATCATTTATAAATCAATCACATCAATTTTCACACAATATAAGGTAAACCGGTAGAATTCGTCTGTATATATAACGATCAAAAGAGTTTTTACAAAAAAGTTTGTCCGAAGACCAAAATGTCAAAATATGAATCTCATAGCTTCTACAAAGTGACGTCATGGATGACGTTCACGGTAACACACGACTGCTCGAACAACCCTACGGAGCAGTCGACTCATTGACCCTGATACTCCTATAGTATGATGCTAATCGCGTCATGGAACCTCTTCCAGAGTCATGTCTGGAATATCTGCAGTTAAGCCCTCCAGATTTTGTTCCACCACTTGATAATCTTCAGCATATTGTGGTGCTGCTTCTACCTCTCCTCACCACTAAATGGGAGAAGTACCAGGAGGGTTGTAAGGTCCAACATCTGTGACATCAACAAACGATTTTCTATTAGTCTTTGGACAAACATATAAAACAAAAACATTTGAATATGATAAAAATTCACAAAAACACTTAAAAAAGAAAAATGTGTGCACTCCTTACCAAGGTCTCCCCATTGAGCGTCCTCTGGCAGTACTAAATCTGGATCTCCTCAGAAATCCAACCCAGCATAAGCATAGTTGTCAACCATCAACAGCTATGGTTGAAGCTAATCAAAGAAAGTATCATCATACTTGATGATCGGTCCTGCTACCTGCCGGGCCATGAGCCGACACCATCTCAGCATCCTTGGATCCCTGGGACTCGGTATATTCCACTCAAACTACAACCTCAGTGGGACCCTCTCAAGGAAGGACACCAACAAAGATCCATATCCAAATTTCTTTAGGTCGCCCCAACTGCATTTGGTCAATTGCTTTTTTATACTATGAAGTACAGCATCTACCCAGTTGAATACCCGAGGCTCAGTACACTCAATAGCATACTGGAAATAACTCTATAACGCCATGTGGGGAGCAGAAATCCCAGCCATTCGAGCTATGGTGAATAGGATAGTATGGAGGGTCAAATATCGTACCCCCCAAATAGCTACTTTTCCTTTCTTTCTCTCAGCCTCGGGAACGTAGTGTAAATGGCAGTACTCACTCATCTGCAGCCCACCACCTCTACTACCGGTCAGGCTCACATAGTACCCCCTCCAAGAGAATCCAGTCAAAAAGTAAATGTCCTCAATGTCTAAGGACAGTGTGTGGACCCCCACGTGAAATACCTGTTGATCAGGGTCCCACATACGCACCAGGTACTCTAATAGTCTAATTTGGGCCCTCATGCCCGGGATGCGAAAGTACTTCAGGAGTCCATAGTCTCTCAAAGCAGCTATAGTCGGTGGATGATTTTTGGCCATTGCATTGTCTTCTTCATGTTCCCTTTCTCTCCATTCAAGCACCATTTTGATGGCCAATTATCTGCAAAAGGAACACAAAAGGAAGCTTAGCAACTTTTTTCATGCTTTGGTTATTTTTCATTGGGTAAAAATTTTAAAACAAATTGAGCTTTTTGGTTCTCGCAAGTGCCCTGTGTGCACAGTGCGAGAACCTCGCAGGCTTCTCATGGGTCACCTGCGAGAATCACCCATTCTCACAGGTCCCGTGTAGCCTGCCTGCGAGAATGGC
Source organism: Picea sitchensis (assembly GCA_010110895.2). Taxonomy (NCBI): domain Eukaryota; kingdom Viridiplantae; phylum Streptophyta; class Pinopsida; order Pinales; family Pinaceae; genus Picea; species Picea sitchensis. The sequence goes on from SNQJ01S0057201.1 coordinate 24,587, forward strand.
AGTGTGCAAGTAGGGCTCCAAAAATCGACTTTAAAATGAAAATTTAACCAGTGAAATTGCAAAATTAAACCATGAAAGTGTTAAGGACTAAGATCCTACCTTATTGTCATTGACGGCTCGCTGAATAGACGATTGTAGCTCCCGCAATATGATGCCGAACTCTGAGGGTAAAAGAGGGGTTTTTTGAGCTCAAATAGTGGATAGGTAAAAATGATGTGGTAAAGAGAGTATTTACTCCTTTTTATTTACTTTTACTATGTCATTTGGTTTTTTCTGATTTTTATCTATTAAACCCTAATCCCTAATGTCATTTTGAGTGTAACTTTTGCAAGCGTGATGATTTTGATGGTCAAATACAGGGATATGGACATATTTTTCTTTGTCATCGCGTGTTTTGATTGTTTTTTATGGTTTTTATATAAAAACCTCGAGCGTGGTCTTTGTCCGTTCTTGCACTCGAAAATATATGAGAACGTGATCGAGCATACTTTTATCACTTTTTCGGGCTCAACAAGGTTATACGAAAAAGGAACCCCCCTGGAGTCCTCTTTAAGCTCTTTTCAGACTCTCTAAACATGAAAAGATCGTCGAGCGACCTTGTTATTTTCACGCTCGATAAAGTATCTGAAGTTAGCGTTTGGTGAGTGATAATTTATCTCTTTTTCGGTCTCATCCAGACTATTTTACGAAAAAGGAACTGAGAGAGTTCTCTTTTAAGTGTTTTTACAAACTCTATAATCTTGAAAAACCTTCGAGTTTTCTATCTTTGGACTCGTTAAACAAACATAGACAAACCCATGATGGGACCGAACCACTCCTTCTTAGGGTTCTTTAAACATACTTCGAGGGACTCATCCGAAGGATGAGCTTACATCAACAAGCATATGTTATCCTCCTCAAGATTGCATAAAAATAAAGAGGTACTCGCCAAAAATGGTGGGGGGGAATTTGGGAAAGGGATATGTTTTCATCTTCGTATTGATTGGTAGTAAGTGTCGCTCTTGAACATGACACCCCCTATTCATTACATTTGAAGTCGGTTTGGGAAATCCATTTTTCTCTCATTCGATTTGCTACAAGGTCATTCCCTGTGTCGTCTTTGAGTCAATGCTACCAAATCATTGGTCCTTTCATTCATATGTTCAAGAGAATTCCATCTAAAACCTATATTGAGTCAGCCATCTACAGTTATCCATTCTCTCGGTGTCGGCCTTCCCTGTGTCCAGTTTAATTTACATCATACTCTGTTTCACCTTCAAAATCTGTTACTCATTTCATGTCATTGATGGGGGATACATCAAGGCCCTCCTGTGAGGAGTTTTGTTTCATCGACTCCAACTCATTATCCAGAATCAAGACTTAGAAATTCTTTGGTACCTTGGATCTTGCATGCCTCAATGGCAGGTTTCCTCGCTTTCAACAGTGGGTTTACATCGTTGACCCTTGATCGAAAGATTCCATCAGATGTTCGACTTCAACTCATTCATTCACACTCGATGAATTGTACTAGAGTACCTTGGGAGTCATTGACATCAATGGTGATTTCCCTCGAACTTGTTAATGGTTTCATCAATGACCAGTAATCAAGTGGTTTATGCCATGTTCGACTTTAGCACATGTAATCACATGGTCAGATTTGTACTTTGGGCGATGAGATTGAAGACCCTGGATATCATCTCTTTTGTCCAGGTTGCGATGGTGTATGTATAATTTGCGACACATAGATCCACTGTGTATGTCTCGTGGCTATGTCGTCATTAATTTGAAATTTCTCGCATAGATCCACGGTGTATTCTTGGTGGCTATGCTATATTTTGATGGAATGGATCCACAGTGTATGATTGGTGGCCATGACCCATTTCTATAATGTCATCAGTCTATGATCTTAGTATGGGAATGCCTACCTCAAAATTGGTATATATGATATTCTGCAGATGCTTGGTTGTGCGTAGGTTTCCGATTAGGTGTGCTCCTAGTTTCTGACACACACATGCAGCTTACAAAGTCTTTCGGCTATCACTGGTTCCAACCTCATACTTTGGGGGGCATTTTGTTACCCATGATTTTGGTCCTCATGATGATGTATTGATGATGGTGTACTCAGGCTCTTCATAAGAACTTTCTCCTGAGAAAAGTTACTTTCATCTCTTCCTAGAAAACTCATTTTTGAAGACTGTTTGCAGGCTGCTAGTATATTTGGGTGTGAGAATGTATGATTCTCACAAGCTACCTTAAGCCAGGGTGTTAACTTCTCGCACTGTGTTGAACTGCTAGGGTGTGAACTCTTCCTAAAGCATGGAAACAAATGAATTCTCGATGTTTCTAGAAGGGAATCCTTTAGAAGGATGGGTTGGCATTCGAATGGTTATCCTTGTATTAGATTCCCAGATATTGTGGGATCATTATTATCCAAGTAACTAATTCATTATATCCTATATATTGAGGGAATTCTCATGGAAAAGGTTAAGCAAGATTCATTGGAGAATTGGTGAAAAGAATTGTGTGAAGGACTGAAGCTTGAACAGCAGCTTGGAGACCCCAGCAAGTATACCAAGAGGATTTGATCTTCTTCATACAAGGATTGAGCAAGTGTGTGTGTCAAAGCCAAGAGCCATCGAAAGGAAGTTTGCGACATCAAGGTTCAGGTTGTGATCTTTACTTTCCATTAATATGATACAGTGGCATGTCCCTTTCCCATAAAGCTATTTCCACTTTATTGTGTAATTCATTGATCATACACATAGGTTGACTGTTGAATATATTTTTCTATCTTCACTTTGGTTGGTTTGTGTTGTCTTGGTCTTGACTTCATAAGAGCGTTGGAGTGAAGCTGGAGCAACAAAGACCCTAGGAAGCGATATAAAGGCATGTTACTTGTTCCTTCCTACTAGTTGATTCAATGGTCAAAACTTAGGGAAAGAGTCATGTCATGTCCTGTTTTGTTCTAGATCCAGGTGGATCTAGGGAGATCAGTTAGTGTCTGCACCTATCGATTAGTCCGATAACAAATGCCAAAAGTTATGTGGGCCTCAATGGGTAAGTTGGTACCTCAACTTCCTAGGGTCGTAATGTTTTCATACGACCTTCGTTTTAGGCATGTGATAGCCCGTTGGAAAGGTATTTTTTAGAACTACACATTATACCATCAAACTATGACTATGTCTATAGTTTGATTGTGGAAAACCACAAAAACATTGTTTAGGGCCCCAAAACAGACCTGGAAGTACAGAAAGATGTACTAACATGAAAACTTCTAAAATAATCCAATTGGATTAGGTGGGAGGCCACCAATATCCACCTGGAAGTTGTGTAGGGCTTCAGACATCCCCGAAAGTGTATAACCCAAAATTACAAAGAATTATAGAAGAACGTGATGAACTAAAGGAGCTAGTTGGAATAGGTGTGTGGCCACCAATATCCACCTGGAACAGTCCTCCCCCCTTAGGAAGAAATGATCTCCATTGTGTTGAGTGACCCCATCAGGTGAGGAAATTTTGGCTAAATTTGGCCTTGGTTGAGGAATTTTCTCTGGTGTAGGAGCTACCCTACATTGACAACCCGATAAAGATGGATCCTTTGGTGGCGAGTTACCTTGACCTATGTGTACACTATATGATCAATGGATGCATGCTCCATGCAGTCAGGTTTGAGATCTATTGGTTTCAATTGTTCTGCAATCTCTGAGGTGTCCAATAATGGTGGAAAATATGGTTGAAGGAGGTCCACTTTGAACATTGGGTGTAAGCCAAGAAGGGAGGATTGTTGAGCTCAAAATCATTGTCTCCCATAGCCTTGGTGATGGTGTAAGGCCCATAGCGAAATGGACGGAGCTTCCGATGGAGCCTTGTAAGGCATTCTTTCTGAAAATGTAACTAGACCTTGTTTCCCACCTGAAACTTGTGCGGTACCCGATGTTGATCATGGTGTTGCTTGTACTTAGCATTGGCTTTTATGCAAAATCTCTTGGACCTATTGAAAGATGTGTTGAATCCACTCAATGAATCTAGAGACTTTGTCAGCCTTAGAATGAACATGGGAATATTATGTCTGTGTGGTTGCAAGAGGTAGTGCAACATCAATGGGACCCAAGGGTTGGAATCCCAACCCCACCTGAAATGGGATATGGTTAGTGGAGCTATGGAGAGCCATGTTGTAGTTGTGTTGAACATAGGTAAGACTTTCATCCCATGTATGTGGATGATTAGAGTTATACATGTGCATGATGTGCATAATCATCTGATTGATGACCTTTGTCTGGAAATCAATTTGAGGGTGGAAGGAAATAGATTTAGTGAGCTTGGTGTCCAATAGTGACTAGAGACTCGAAAAAAATGTATTGAGGTACATGTTGTCCATATCGGAGATGATGGTTTGTGGTATCCCAAAATGGACTCACACCTGTTCGAAGAAGATCTTGGCAGTATCTGCCACTGTGATGCTCTTCTTGCAGGTTGTGAAAATGGTCATCTTTAAAAAATGATAAACCACCACAAATACTCAATCATTGCCTATTTTGGTGGAAGGAAGACCAGACATGTAATCCATAGAGATGGATTCCCAAGTCCTCTAGGGAGTAGGAAGAGGGGTGTATAAGATTTTCTTCTTGATAGTTGGCTTGGCAATAGCACAGGCATTGCAAGATCTGATATACTTGCTGACGTCTTATTGATTTTTTGGAAAATAAAAATGTTTCTGTAGAACAGTCACAGTTTTCTCCACACCAAAATGTCCTACCATCCGACTGTAATGCCTTCCAAATCATATTTACATGATTTCTTGCAAGAACACAGAGGTGGTCCATATGGAATAGTATTCCATCCTGAATGTGAAAATTGGTGGCATTCGTTCCTATACCCAAGAGTTGATAGGTGGTGGCGAAGTCAGGATCTTGTTGATAATGTTAGGGCCACTCAAATGCCTCATGCCGATAAGAATGGAGCACGGTGGCGAGTGCAGCCACGGGAGGTTGACTGCAGTAGTAAATGACATGATTTGTGCTCCATTCCATATACTTGATGTTGATATGGAACTGTTGCAGGTATGTGGAGCACTTATGATGGTCGTCGTTCTGTAACTTCCCTTGTGTCTGTATGAACTACATAGGCTTGTGATCAATTTAGATGATTGTCTTATTTCCCATAATGTAATGTTTCTATTGACAATGGGATTGTACAATGGAATGCATTTCCTTGTCATAGGTGAGGTATTTTCGGACAATATCTGAGAGGTTCTCACTATGGTATGCTACAAGATGATCATGATGAGTGATAACTTCACCTAAAGCATAGTCGAATGCATCAATCTCAATGTTGAATGGTTGTTACAGATATGGTAAGGAGAGCATTGGAGTTGAGCACAAGCGATGCTTCAAATCATCAACTACTCATTTTTGTGTCTTCCCCCACATTAAATTTTCCTTGCCACTACCCTTGTTCACTTGGTTGAGGGCCAATGCAATATGGGAGAATCCCAACACGAATCATTGGTAGAAGTTGGAAAGTCCCAAGAAGCTCTGAAGATCTGTTAGTGTGGTTGGGGCTAGCCAGTCACTAATGAATTGGATCTTAGTTGAATGCACATCTACCCCATGTTGATCAAGAATGTATCCCAGGTATTGGACCTTGTTTGTTCCAAAGGATCACTTTTCCAATTTGGCATATAGCTTATGCTACGGTAGAGTGCTCAAAACCTATTGAGTATGTTGCATGTGCTCCTCCCAAGTTATGTTGAAGATGAGAATGTCATCCAGATATACCACCACAAAATAGTTAGTGAAGGGTCTCAATACATCATCCATCAACCTCATGAAAGTTTTTGGTGCATTTGTTAGGCCAAAGGGAATGACTAGCCATTTGAAGAGACCTTGTTTAGATTTGAAATTTGTCTTCCATACATCAGTTGGTTCGATGGGAACCTGGTGGTATCCAGACTTTAGGTCAATATTGTTGAATAACTTGGCCCCTTTGAGTTGGTCAAGAAGGCCATCAATTCGGGGAATTGGGTACCAATTCCTGACTGTGATTTTGTTTAATTCTTTGTAATCAATGCAGAGCCACCAGGTCCCATATTTATTCTTAGTACAATTGGGCTTCCGCAAGGGGAGGAGCTAGGTCCGATGTTCCCCTTTTGAAGCATCTCTTGGATATGATTCTTGATTTTGTCATTTTCCATCAGTGAGCGATGATAAACTGGTCCATTAGGTATAGGTTCACCAGGGGTTAGATCAAATGGATGCTTGACTTGGCAGTGTGTCGGTACCCCGGAGGATGAGAAAAATATGTCTATGTATTCTTCCACAATTATGTCCACTTGCTTCTACTACAAAGAGAGGCTCTATGTAGAGTTCACTGATGTGGAGACAACCTTCTTATTACTGTGAGCATGGATCACAAATAAGATGAACTTCTCGGTCTATGAAATGACCTTACTACATTTCTTAGTAGAGATTAAACAAATATCGGTCGGCAGCGCTACCTCTGGTATCATGTACAATTGTCTACCCAAAGTAATAATAACACTACGAGTTCTAGACTCATACACAACATGTGTCTTCCATAAATATTTTTTTCCTAAAAGAACATCACAAAATTCAAAGGGAGCAATATCACACAATACATCATCTTTGAAGGGATTGATGTTGTAGGGAAGACGACATTGTTGGCGGACGCGGAGATCTCTTACTTGGTGAAGCCAGCCGATGGTGTAGGGTTGTGGGTGTGATGTCATCGATAGGTCCAACTTCTTGATGACCTCTACTGATATCAGGTTCTTATGACTATCGCTATTGATAATGAAATGAAGCGGAGCCCCCTTTACCCGCATCTGTGGGTGAAAGAGGCGTTCCCCTTCATCTGGTTCTTCTGGTTCGCTTGGTTGGACTTTGGTGTTAGATTCAGTGGCACTAGGTTTCGCATCGATAATCCACTTCCCTCCTTCTGGATTTGATTCAGAGACAGAATATTCCTCTGACTCAAAATCTTTCATCTCAGCCACCAGTGACTGCTTGGAGTGACATTCTTCGGTGTTGTGCCAATGGATTTTCTAGTATTCACACCACTTTCCCTTGTCCTTCTTTGACTTCTCATTACCCTTCTTACGTTGTGGCTTGGACTCATTTTCCTAAGAGTGGCCATATTTTCTATGTCCCTTGTTTTTTGGGTTGGTTCCACCTTTTCCCTGCTTCGGATGTGAGGAGTTTGCAGATCCAAACTCTCGCCTATTGTGCTTAAATTTCTACTCGATCTTGGCAGCATATCTATAAGTTGTACCCAATGATGTGATGTCCAAAAAATCCATTTATATTTGAATGTATCTATGCAGACAGTCGCATTACTTGAGCACCAGCTCTCATTCAGAGTCTTTGATACCCAATTTGGTGTGCAGGGTATGGAAAATATTGATGAAATCTGGTAATGTCTTGTCCCTTTCCAAATGCAGGGTGGTCTATCTTATGTATTGTTCCTTGTAGCTTCCAACAGGGTAGTATTTTTCTTTAATGAATGCCTGAAAGAATCCCATGTGGGGTAAACTGCAAATATTGCATATTCCTCTATGGTCCTTTTCTTGGAGTAAGTATCCCACCAGTCATTAACATGGGGAGTAGCCTTGAGCAGTGAAAAAGTAATTATTTCCCTATCGGAAAAATTGTGAATCCAAAAAAACCCTTCGATCATATTCATCCATTTATCTATAACATTTGCATCTATCATTCCTTCAAATAATGGAATATCAAAATTATTTGTACCTTGAAGGGGGTTGTATGGTCGCTTGATGAAGATGTATCTCTTGTGGGAAGCTGTCGAAGGATCTGTGCAAATTTGTCCATCATTTCTTTCCTTTTTCACGCAAGGAATTCCTTGAGTAACATTTTAAAAGGATATTCTACTCCATCATCTTTATTCTCGTCCCCCATGAGGTGTCATCAGGCTCGACGTGGCCGATCTTGCAAAGGCTCAACTAGTTCAAGTCCCAACCTCTTGTACCCAGATATTGTCGGGGACATGCATGAAGGAAAATAAATGAAGAGAAGACCGCTCTGATACCACTCATCTGGATTTATGAGTGGAGAGATATAAAAAACAAATTGAATATTGTTTGAGTCGGAAGTCACTCCTAGATTACAACAGAAGAAGAGCCCGACACCCATCAGTTTTATGCCACGATTTGTTTATAAAGGTTGATCAAATGGAAAGAAACTCAGAATCATATCGTTCTAACTCAGAAAATTGGGTTGGAACAATAGTGACATATGAGGTATTGACCTAACTTAAGCCAGTAATAATGATAGTGGTGAGTAAGTAGAGGAAAAGAGAGGGGAAATAAAGTCTTCTCTGGACATCTGGTCTTCCAACAGTATTTACAAAAGAGGAAAAGTCTCAAATATGATCATCCATACCCGGGCTTTTAGATTTAGAGGGAAAAGGAAAAGAAGAATTTGGCTGCCATTAAGCAAGAAGTCTCAAATGTTCCTCTATAACCAGAGAACCAGAGACTAAATTAAAGCTTTACAATTGGGAGTTGTGCTCTACCATCGATACTTACAAAAATACAAAAACTGAGTAAATATACTCCTAAACATTCACCCAACAGAGGCATCTTAGAACTTCTAGTGCGTGGCGTCTCTTTAGTCAAATCTGGCCTGAACTCCTTCGTCATACGTCACCTTAACTTTGCATGGCCTTTGCAGGGGGGTAGATGAAACATTAAAGGCTAAAATAGTGTGTGCAGAATCCTCTAGTAAGATGAGGACTTGGCATGGCTTCTTTGAAAAAAAACCATCATACAAGACTATCTCGGGTAGACTACCTACCGGAACCTTCATGCTTTTCATTTAATTAGTGAGCCAAGGTTTCAACTACCTTCCCCCACCTTCATTTACTTTTAGCAGAGACCAATATCGAGGTCGAGTTGAACTGGTACCTAGAGAACACAGCGATCCCTTCTGTAGCTAAACCCGATACTTTGGCCCTTTGCACAGTTCTTTCTATCATCCCAAGTGACCACGAGCTATGACCCTATGCCTATCTTCAAAGGTGCTTTCAGGATTTCACATTTCGGCGATTCTAAAATGCAGTGGAAGGAGGATACCCTCTGTTCTCTCGAAGTCCCAGTAGCCGAAATGGCTTGATCGTGCGCCACGTGTCCCATTAGATGGACAGCCTATATCACTTCTCAAATGTGGGACCGCCTCTGGCCTGGACCCTTTCGGCGTTTCAGGCTTCAGAGTTCTAAAATGCAGTGGAAGGAGGAGACCCTATGTTCTCTCGAAGTCCCGATAGTCAAAATGGCTTGATCGCGCACCATGTGTCCCATTAGATGGATGGCCTAGATCACTTCTCAAATGTGGGACCGCCTCTGGCCTGGACCCTTTCAGCATTTCGAGCTTTGGGGTTCTGAAATGAAGTGGAAGGAGGAAACCCTTTGTTCTCTTCAAGTCTCGATTGCTGAAATGGCTTGATTGTGCACCATGTGTCCCATTGGATGTACGGCCTAGATCATTTCTTGATCAATGGTCCTAGTTCTTTTGAGATTTCATGCACCGGGGATACATGATGCAAGGAGGAGAGACCCTTGTATGTTAAAGTTCTAGTAGCCAAAATACTGAAATGGCTTGATCGTTTCATGAGTTTGGCCATAGGAGATGAGCTCAAGCACTTGACCATGTGCAACTCTGTGACCCAAACTTACCCGATGGCCGTCAATCTGCCCCATCCATGGATCCTCGCTGTTGAAAGACAAAGTGCCCGCTCGCTTGATTTTAAGCCCGAAATGGGCTTCTTCTGTGGGTTGCGCTTAGCGCTCATGGCTACAGCCTTTGAATAAAACACACTCGATCGGTTTTCAAACCCCACTTTTATGCATTTACACCAAGGGCCCAAAACCATAAGAAAACACCATCTTGCAAGAATTTGCACTAACATTAGACTCCATAGGGGATAGAGTCGTCCCTGCGATGCTCTAAGAACTCATTTGCAGCTTCGGTGTCTTGTTTTTGGGCTATGGATTTGTTTATTAAGCCGAAAATAAATAAGTAAACAACTAAAAGGACAATATTTACAAAACTAGGAGCCGCCTACAGCTCAAACAAAACATCTTTTCAGAAAATGCCCATTTACTGGGCCATTAAAGACTTCCTCACCCTCCAAATCCTACAACCTATAAGTGTTATTTGAGAATACTTCAGTGATCCTGAAGGGCCTAATACAGAGGGTGTCAAACTTGTTGTGTTTGCCCCTATCCTGCCTAGGTGCATCCCACTTACGCACCAAATCCCCGAGCTTGAATTCCTTCTTTGTGACCTTCCTATCAAAAGCCTGCTTGACCTTCTGTTGATGACTATGGGCCACATCCATCACCTGTTCTCTTATCTGTTGCACCTCCATTATTTGATGAATCCTTCTGACCATATGATCTGGCTCTCCTTCAAGATCCTGGAAGAATTTTGCTACAGGTAACAAGAGTTGAGTGGGAAAAATAGCCTCTATCCCATAAACCAGTTGAAAAGGTGAGGTGCCCAGGGACTTTTTCGTTGTCACTCGATCAGCCCATAGAGAAAATTTGAGCTTTCAATCCCAGGCCCTCTTATTGTCTTCCAACAATTTTTTTATGAGCTTGATTAGGATTTTATTGGAAGATTATGCCAGACCATTTCCTTAACGATAATAGGGGGTGGAGTGAATCAGTGAAATTTTGAACTGTTCACAGAACTTAATCAGAGGCTCAAAATTGAAATAAGTAGCATTATCAATGACAATTTTGTTGGGATAGCCAAATCTATCTATGATATCCTCCAGGAAGCTAATAATAACCTTGTGAGAATCACTCCTGGTGGGAGCCGCTTCTACCCACTTAGTGAAATAGTCTATCACAGTCAGGATACATTTGTCTTGGCCACTTGAAGGAGGATGAATCTCCCCAATGAATTCCAACCCCCACTGTTGAAAAGGTGTTGAAGCTACCAAAAGATTTAGTGGAAGTGAGTTGAGTTGTTGCTTTCCTGAGAACCATTGGCATTTGATACAAGCTCTAACTTCTCTGTAGACATCAGTGAACAAGGTGGGCTATTAGTACCCAGCCCTAATATTTTTGTGAGTTGTGGTCTTCCAAAAATGATGCCCTCCACAAAGGCCACCATGGAACTCAAACACAACTTTCTAGGCTTCTTGTGGGCTCAGACACCTCAACAACACCCCTAGGGGGTCTCTCCAGTACAAGACTTGGTCAATGAGGCAATACCTTATCGTCTTGAGCTTTAAATCTCTTGCCTTACCCTTACCCATTCCATCAGGAGGCTTCAGCTCTTGCAGAAAGTACAAAATTTCTTGGTACCAGGTGCATTCTGCTAGTGATGAGCCATCGTGAGAGATTTTGTCTGACGACTCAGCTGGCTAATTTTCTAAGCAATTATTTATGAAGCTAACCCCCAAGGCCCTGCAATTGGATTCAGCCAACAGCTTGGCTAAACCCTTCCCTTTAACCAGCTTGGTGGGATTCATCTCTAGGTCAAACTCCAAAATCTTGGTGATCCATTTACCTCTTCTTCCATCTACGTCAGGCTGTATAAGGATCTCTTTCACAGATGTTGAAGGCAAGTACGCAGTCACTTTTGAGTGCAAGACATAGACTCTGAAAGATTCGAGAGCCTTCACTAAGGCATAAGCTTGTTTCTCCATGATTTCATACCTGATCTCTGCATCTCTTAATGCCTTGTTGAAGAAGGAAATGGGCTACTCTCGACCTTCCTTGTTTTTCTGCAACAAGACCGCTACTACTGTATCAAAAGAAGTGAACGAAAAAAATAGAAAATCCTTGGAATAGTTAGGACTAATTAGCACAAGTGCCTCAGTCAATGCCCTTTTTATTTGGAAAAAATATTTCCTGGGCTCGGCAGTCCATTTTACTTCATTTCCTTTCCTGAGCATGGATGTGATGCGTTTCACCAACTCAGAAAAATTTGAGACGAATCTCCTCAGAAAATTAATCTTTCCCAAAAAGGCTTGAACTTCCTTCCTAGATCTAGGAAGTGACAGTGTCTGAATTTCCTCTACCCTATTGGGATCAATATGCACTCCCTTTGTTGATACTATATGGCCTAACACCTTCCCCTCCTTCATAGCAAAAATGGACTTCTTGGGATTTAAAGAAAGGCCAAACTTCCATCATTTCAGGAAAACCTTCCTTAGGTGATAACAGTGCTCCATATCAGACCTGGAAAAGACTGTGATGTCATCCAGATAGATCACCACGAACTGGTCTTTCTCTCCTAATAATTCCATATCCATAGCTCGTTGAAAAGTTTCTCCTACGTTTATAAGTCCAAAGGGCATCTTGGCATACATGAATGTCCCCCAAGGAGTGGTGAAGGTCGTCTTCTCTCTGTCCTCGGGCATGACTGATATCTAATTATACCCATAGAAGCCATCAACCATGGATATCTTGGATGCATCAGTTACCCTCTACAATATGTGTTCCATGTTGGGCAAGGGATAATTGTCTTTATTTGAGCTCCTGTTGAGGTTTCTGAAGTCAACACAGAGCCTGATTTCCCCACTTTTCTTCTTCACCGGGACCAAATTGGCCACCCACTCAGAATATCTCAAGGGAACAATGAATTGGGCATCTAACAGTTTCTTTACTTCTCTCTCCATGGCAGGAAGCAACATGGGATTTATCTGTTTTAAATTCTGCCTAGATGGTTTAGCCTCCTCCTTCAGTGGGATATTGTGTTCAATGACAGACATGTCATATGTCTTGAGGTCTTCATAAGTCCATACGAACACATCAGCAAATTATCTTAATAGATCAGTATATTCGGCCCTTTGTTCTCCAGTCAAATTGCTCGACAACTTGACAAAATTAGGCTCCTCCTGTGTGCCAATGTTGCACTTAGCCGAATCGGCATCTTCATTCGAAACTTCACCCTTTACTGCCACATCATTACCATCAAACAATCTTTCTAAAGGGACTAGTCTCTTCGGAATGTGATTGCTAGGCAGATGAATAATCTGGTGATTAGCAATTTTATTTAAAAATACCTCAGGGTAGGGGTGACCTTCAAGTTCAAGGTCCTAATCAATGTGCAACATAGAAAATTCGTCGACAGCCTACAGAAATTTCTTGATTTCAAGATCGTCGTTGAATACCTTCCAATGTCTGACATTGTCCAATACAGCTGGCCTATATTTTATCTCAACATCATATTTTCTCTTAGGCGGCAGAAGGATCCTAAATGGACTCGCTAAAATGGCTAAGGAATCAGCCAAAGCATTTTTCTCCCTTGGAATAAAAGAGATGTTGAAAGCGAAGAAGAAATTTTCAATCAAGTCCCACACCTCATTTTTGTATCTCCTGAGTCGAGGATGCTTGGCCTGATAAGCATTTCTAACTTGCTGAATAATCACCTCAGCATCTCCAAACATTGCTATCTCCTCTATCCCCATCTCCTTTGCATCCCTTAAACCCTAAACCAGAGCTTCGTATTCTGCCACATTGTTAGTGGCTTCAAATTCTAGCTTGTATGACAGGGACATGGTTTCTTGACAAGGTGACACCAACACCACTCCAGTGCCAGTGCCTTCGCTAGAAGAATCCCCATCGAAAAACATCTTCCAAACAAAAGTGGTTGGAGGAGGCATCTCTTGATTAAAAGGGGGTTGCCTTCTAATTTGAAAAGGGGCTTCAGGAGCAACAGTGAGCTGCAACAAACTAGATCCCAAATCAGTGTCTAGTGCAAAGATAGGGTGATTGGTGGGATTTGCCTCATCACTAACAATGTAGGCCAGTTGGGCTAATCTGTACAACCTCCTGTGTTCCCATCCAAATACTGGAATGGTAGCATATGTGAGATCCATTTGTAATGTTACTCCAATATTTTTAATCCAATATCTTGACAGCAACATGTCGAACTTGGGAGGAACATCGGCTACTATAATGTCCATGACCACACTTTTCATTGGCAGCTGAAAAAAAGAGACAACCAAGTCTTTGATAACTCTGAGGCATTGCACCCTCCTTGAATCAAAAGAGTACAAGTCATGTTAAGCCTTTTTCACCTCCAGTCCCAATTCTTCCATGACTATTTTGGGCATAAGGTTGTGGGAAGCTCCTGAATCCATGAGGCAATTATGCAGCACCTTATCATGTATGTTTAGGGATGTGCAGAAGGGAGGGGATGAATCATCTCTGTATTCTACCATGGGACTTAGGACAACTATTGGATTTTCCTCTTGAAGATTTATTGAGTCTGTGGAAGACTGGGGGGGTTCGGATTGTAGCAGCTTAGAGAGGGACCTTTTGAAATCTTCATTTTTAACTAGTTCTGAGAGGGGTACAGAAATTCTGATCTTCTAAATCTCATTCTCAAAACTAAAAGAGGAGAGAGGCTTAGGAGGTTCCCTTACCTCGGAGATAGGTTCTTTGGCTGCTAATGAATTATTCTGAGTTTTCTTTACTTTAGTAGTTATCATTGAAGCTTTAGCAGGCCCTTCTGCTATGAGGGGTCGATCTTGGCTGTCAAAAGTATCATCTTTCTTCTTTGACTTGAGATGGTATCTGTTATGGGCATTGTTGGCCTTCTCCCCTTTACCCAACTCATTGATTTGGACGTTCATAAGGAACTCTTCATATGCATATTGAGTCAAATGGGGAAAAGGGGAGGTGTCTTCAATGCAATGAATTTCAGGGTCGAGTTCTTCTATCTCCTCTCCTTCCTCATGAGCAACCATGTTTCTTTAGAGAGGGGTCTGAATCCTCTGATCATCTTTGTCTCTGCTCCTTTTTTCCCTTGGGGAGACTTGTGGCACATTGTTACCAAGCCTCCTGAAACCTCTGTTATCAGTATTTTGGGGATTTTTGTACACGGGCTTCCCCTCTAACTCCCACCTTTCCATCCTACCCGAAAGAGATTTAATCACTTTAGTTACCTCATTCATTTGAGGGGGAAGGGGAGAGGAATGGGATGAGGAGGCTTCAACTCTCCTCCTGGGTATGTCTCTGTCAGCCTTACTCCTGAGTCGATCAACAGCCAATATATTAGACTCTACTTCTACGGTCGCGTCTTGTATGTGAGCCAGAGTGGTGGCTCTCCTTTCTCTCAAAAGGAGGCAAAAATCGGGATCAAAAGCGCTAGCATAAGTGATATTCAAAGAGGCTTTTGAGGGCTTAAGCTCAGCAGGTATTTTATTGTACATTTTGTTAAATCTTTTAGAGAAGTCAGAAATAGACTCTCCTTCTTTTCTCTTCAAAGATCCAAACTCTGTCATGTAATACATGAAGTCTTTTTTGTCTCCCCATTGTCTCAAAAAGGCATTATCCAAAGCCTCAATCCCATTAAAAAATCTAGGAGGTAGGGCCCTAAACCACTTTCTAGCCTCACCCTCAAGGCTATGGACGAAAATCCTCATCCACACATCTACATCCATGATGACATGATTGTTTTTAATACTGTAAAAGGCTTCAGGTGTTCTTCTGTAGTTATGTCCCCCTTGCCCGAAAACTTGGGCAGCTGCTTGAGGTAGCCATCTGTTGGAAGGGCATTGAGAGGCTGAGGTAGTAGAAGGGGAGTGTACCTAGTGGCTATAATAGCCTCCATTCTGGTCATGGGGGGATTTTCTCCTGCCATAGGGATATTAGGTGGAGGACAACTCAGAGGGGAAGGATCTTGAACAAGGGATATTGAAAATAGGCTTACAAGTGAGAGGGAAGTGACAAGGGTTTCTCCATCTAGTCCAAAACTAGGAGGAGAAAACTCGGCAGGGACACTTCTAAAATTTAGGCAATGCGGGGCTTCAGAAAAGGGTTTGTTGCAAAGATGAGGAGAATAAAAAGGAGTTTCGACATAAGGAGACTGCAAATTACCTGGTTCGGCAGTGGAAGTTTCTCCTTGAGGGGCCTTTCCTCTTCTGAAACTTGCCTGCGGCTTAGCTTCAGGTGTAGCTAGAGCCATTTGTGGATGGGACCACGTGTGTATACCTCTGAAAGCCACAATTAAAATGGCAGGTTCACCACAGTGGAGTCGTCACAATGGAGTCGTCAGGTGAATAGTATCAATCTTCAAAGGCTCTGATGCCTGATGCACCTTCAGAATCAGAGGCTCAATGTCATTCAATCTTGGGGAAATTTTTCAACTTCGTCCCTGCCAACGGCACCAGAAATGTTGGAGTTGGAATTCACTCCTGGATTGCAGCAGGAGCAGAGACCGACACCCATCAGTTTTATGTCATGATTTGTTTATGAAGGTTGATCAAATGGAAAGAAATTCATAATCATATCGTTCTAACTCATAAAACTGGGCTGGAACAACAGTGATATATGAGGTCTTGACCTATCTTAAGCCAGTAATAATGATAGTGGTGAGTAAGTAGAGGGAAAGAGAGGGGAAATAAAGTCTACTCTGGACATCCAATCTTCCAACAGTCTTTACAAAATATGAAAAGTCTCGGATATGAGATCCTCTCAGAGCCAAATAAACTTCAAAATGAACCTAAAAAGATTGCAGAACTGCTATAATCAAACCTACATTATATAGCTATGCAACACCCCACTGGATCATCCATGCCTGGGCTTTCAGATTCAGAGGGAAAGGGAAAAGAAGAAGTTGGTTGCTATTAAGAAAGAAGTCTCAAATGTTCCTCTATAGCCAGAGAACCAGAGGCTAAATTAAAGCTTTACAATTGGGAGTTGTGCTCTACCATCGATACTTACAAAAATACAGAAACTGAGTAAATATACTCCTAAACATTCGCCCAACAGAGGCGTCTTAGAACTTCTAGGGCGTGGCGTCTCTTCAGTCAAATATGGCCTGAACTCCTTCGTCAGATGTCACCTTAACTTTTCATGGCCTTTACAGGGGGGTAGCTTAAACATTAAAGGATAAAATAGCGTGTGCAGACTCCTCTGGTCAGACGAGGACTCGGCATGGCTTCTTTGAAAAAAAACCAGCATATAGGACTATCTCGAGCAGACTTCCTGCCAGAACCTTCATGGTTTGCATTTAATGTGTGAACCAAGGTTTCAACTACCTTCCTCCACCTTCATTTACTTTTAGTAGGGACCAAGATCGAGGCCGAGTTGAACTGGTACCTGGAGAATGCAGCGATCCATTCTATAGCTAAACCCGGCACTTTGACCCTTTGCACAGTTCTTTCTATCACCCCAAGTGACCACGGGTTGTGACCCTATGCCTATCTTCAAAGGCGCTTTCAGGATTTCACGTTTTGGTGATTCTAAAATGTAGTGGAAGGAGGAGACCCTTTGTTCTCTCAAAGTCCCGGTAGCCGAAATGGCTTGATCACGCGCCATGTGTCCCATTAGATGGAAAGCCTGGATCACTTCTCAAATGTGGTACCTCCTCTGTCTTGGACCCTTTTGGTGTTTCGAGCTTCGGGGTTCTGAAATGCAGTGGAAGGAGGAGACCCTCTGTTCTCTCGAAGTCCCAGTAGCCGAAATGGCTTGATCGTGTGCCACGTGTCCCATTAGATGGATGGCCTAGATCACTTATCGAATGTGGGACTGACTCTGGCTTGGACCCTTTCGACGTTTCGGGCTTCGGGGTTCTGAAATGAAGTGGAAGGAGGAAACCCTATGTTCTCTCGAAGTCCCAGTAGCCAAAATGGCTTGATCGCACACCATGTGTCCCATTGGATGGACGGCCTAGATAATTTCTTGATCAATGGTCCTGGTTCTTTCAGGATTTCGTGCACCGAGGATACATGATGCAAGGAGGAGAGACCCTTATATGTTGAAGTCCTGGTAGCCGAAATACCGAAATGGCTTGATCATTTCATGAGTTTGGCCATAGGAGATGATCTCAGGCGCTTGACCACGTGAAACTCTGCGACCCAAACTTACCCAATGGTCGTCGATCTGCCCCATCCATGGATCCTCGCCACTGAAAGAGAAAGTGCTCGCTCTCTTGATTTTAAGCCCGAAATGGGCTTCTTTTGTGGGTTGCGCTCAGCGCTCATGGCTGTGGCCTTTGAATAAAACACACTCGACCGGTTTTCAAACCCCACTTTTATGCATTTACACCAGGGGCCCGAAACCAGAAGAAAACACCATCTTGCAAGAATTTTCTCTAGCAAATACAATAACATAAAGATACGAAGAACAAAAACAAATATCCAGAGAACAATAACTTCTATTGAATAAATAAAATAGGTTGAAACTATAAAATTGCATAAATGAAAACAACTTACTCAAATGGTGGTAGCTATCTCTGAGAAGAGATGTGGATGTTATGCACATATGCCTAAGAATAATGATTACAATGAGGATCCAGAGGCCTTTTTAACATTACTCATGAATGTCAAAACCCTATACATCCAAAAAACTAACCCTAGGAGATGAAACGCCAAAAGTTATGTGGGCCTCAATGGGTAAGTTGGTACCTCAACTTCTCAGTGTCATAATTTTTTCACAGGACCTTTGTTTTAGGCACATGATATCCCGTTGGAAAGGTATTTTCGATAAATATATATTATGCCATCAAAATCTGACTCCATCTACAATTTGACTGTGGCAGGCCAAAAAAAAAAAATTTTAGGTCCACAAAACGGCCTTGGAAGTACAGAAATATGTATTGACATGAAAACTTCCAAAATAAGTCAATTTGATTAGGTGGGTGACCACCAATATCCACCTAGAAGTTGTGTATGGATTTAGAGTGCCCCAAAAGTGTAGAACCCGAAATCACAAAGAATTACAGAAGAATGTGTTGAACTAAAACTATCAAAAGGAGTCAGTTGGAATAGGTCAGTGGTCACCAATATCCACCTAGATCATTATTTATACTATTGGAGTGGAGTCTTGCATGGAAACCTTGGCATTATCACCAAGTATTGCATGCATACCTCATTATTTTTATCACAGTATATGTACTGGTGTAGATCCCACCATAAGCTTCACAAATATTGCATAACTATGGAAGAATCTACCATTATCACCTAAGTAGAGACTTCCCTACTTTTAGTGATGGAAGAGGTCCACCACAAGGGATGCTTCC